>JALPQI010010742.1:0-42198 GCA_025490895.1 Thaumatotibia leucotreta
TCATTGGCGAAAGACAATGGTTGTCACGGGAGTCGAAAACTTATAAATCCTATTGTTCTGTCAAGGAAATTGATGTATGTACGTACTTCGTAGTAGTGACAACAGTATAAAAGCGACATTTATTGTCACTGTGATAACGTCCAAAATAGTACCCAATAGTAAGCGGTAGTCGTAGCTTATGGTGGCCTGTGGCGTCAGTAAGAGTGATATTTTACAATTATGGTGAAAATAGGCCCTGAAAACCCTTATTTTTTGTACATGTTTGTGCCAAAAGTGTCAGTATCTGAGAAATGCTCTTTTATGAAGTTAACTGTACCTTCCTCGACCTACATTCAGACGTGACGGTATTTATATCGACTATCCTTCCCATGCGTTTGATATAAAACGTAGGGCTTGTTTCGTCATCATCAGCCTATGATAGTCCACTGCTGGACGTAGGCCTCTCCTATTAATTATGCGTATAGACGCATTAGGAGGTAAATGTCCATAATCGCCACGCTGGGCAAGTGGATTAGCGATCGCAGTAAAGTGTCCACTATGATGATTGATGACGATGGGCAGCATCATCAATCTTTTATCAAATAATGGTCAGTGACACTTCAAACCCTTAGTCGACTCTTACGACACCCGCAGGAGGAGTTGGGGTGGTGACAAATGTATCCTTACTGCCGTCACCACATGGCTAACCTGCCTGCCTGGCCTGTTTCACCCTCCCCGAATAAATAGATGATAGATTTAGATATATGGCTATGGCTTTGGCGATGGCCATCAGCTTTAAGTATCGACTAAAACCACCTAAAACCTTACGTTACCGATACAAAGTCACGGTGCCTAATGTCAAAGATATCATTACGGTTCAAGGGGCAAAAATATTATTAATACGACTTTAATTGTCAATGCAATAAAGACGTGTAAATATATTTTTGGCACCTAAACCGTAGTGACATATTTTGATATCGACAGTACGAGTAGGTAAAGGTATGTCTTGGCGTTATTTTTATTGGGTCGGCAAGGCGCATGTGACACCCTGAGGTTGCAGGCGCCCATAGGCTGCGGTGACTGCTTTCCATCAGGCGGGCAGTATGCTTGTTTGCCACCGACGTGGTATAAAAAAAAAATGTCTCAGGCATTGCCAAAATTTTCACCTAATTCATCAGTAAAAAGAAGGGATAGCTTTTTTTCACCAATGTATAGGTGACTACCCTTGGCACCGATATTTTTATTGGAATTTGCATACAAAAAGAACTCCGACCTCCATGTCTTTAACAAACTCCAGAAAGAAATGGCTGCCGGAAATAGAAGTACATAACGTATTTGTACAATTTCTACGTGTAGGTAAGTAATCAAAGAAAACTATTATTTCGTTTTCAATAACCATTTCAATTTCCTTAAAACGTTGACCGTGAACAGTAATTTAAGGTCATTTGACAAGAACGATTACTACAAATACTACATCAGTCATAGGCACAGTCGCTACCAGATATAGGGGAGCGGCCACGGTGCCCAAAAATATCTGAACAAGCACTCTAACGCCATGTCAATAGACAAAAAAATACAAATAAAAATGATTTATTCGTTAGCATCCATTTTTACAGTTACTCTTTTTAAGCATTCAGAAATACTTGTGTGAAGAGACACCGCTCTTACGTGGTACACAATCTGAGTAACAATAGATGATAGGTACAAATTAATGATCTAATTATATTATATTACTAGCTGTGCCCGCGACTTCGCACGCGTGCTGTTCGGTGATCTGTGTTGTGTTCGGTGTAGCAAAGAAATTAATATCATACACAATGAAATAAATGGTTTAGGTACCTATCGTTTGAGGTTAACTTCCAAATACTACTCAAATTTTGATATCTCTAAAGGTAGTAAAATAATGTGGTTTCCCTCAGCAAACAAAATGATAGTCTTATTTCAAAACGCCAAAATTATACGTATTCAAAAAGCATAAGCATAGCGTAAGTAAGGAGTTAAGGGTAAAAATTAAGATGAGGCTTGAGAGCATCATAAAAGTCATCATCATAGCATGGATTACCCTAAGTTAACCGGAGGACTTCAGTTGCTGAATGCGTGGCAGTAAGCGTCAGTGCAGTGTATGCAAAAACCTATCGCCAGGGTTTGAGTCGAGGAACCCAAAAGAGTAATATTCGGAAAAAGTTGGAAAATAATCTAAGATGGCAGTGTGCTGGGGCGAAAAGTTTAAATCCCGAGTAGTTCAGCAAGCCCGAAGGGCAAACTTTAGGTTGGGATGAAGAAGGCCGATCCAGCAGAGGGTTGAAGGCCCGGAAACCCACTCCAGGGGCCCAAGTAATTCGGCCTTGCAGCAGGAGGGCCGACCCAATCACAGAAACAATAAAAATACATGTCAAATATACAGAGTAAGGAGGTCGTAGGCCGAACTATGAGAAAACAGAACAGTGGTCCGAGCCCGATGCGTTCTAGCATTCCATATAATATTTATTCAGTATTCAAATAAGCCGAGCCTGA
Source organism: Thaumatotibia leucotreta (assembly GCA_025490895.1). NCBI lineage: Eukaryota > Metazoa > Arthropoda > Insecta > Lepidoptera > Tortricidae > Thaumatotibia > Thaumatotibia leucotreta. The sequence continues at coordinate 2,494 of JALPQI010010742.1, forward strand.
GGGCCGAAAGCCCGAAGCCGAGGCGTTAAGGCTGCAAAGGGCGAGTTCCAAGCAGTGCCGATGACCGATCTGGACCGACTGGCGTTATGGCCGAGCCCGAGACATAGTGCCAAGAATTTAATATATGCAGTAATTAAACAAACCGAGCCTGAGGGCCCAAGGCTCAAAGGTGAGGCGTCAAGACTACGAAGGCTGAAACCGAGCTTCGAGTTAGGGCCAAATCCCAATCGGGCTTATGACGAAATGTTGTTTTATGGTCGATGCTAAGCTGTAAGAAGACAGAGCTTGGAGCATTCAGTATATCCTGTAGCCAATCGGATTAATCAAATACTCCCCACACGAACCCGAGGGCCAAAGGCCCGAGGAGTCAACCCACAATGTCAGCCTATCAACCCGGGGGCCGTAGGCCCGAGGCCACTGTCTACACGAACCCGAGGGCCGAAGGCCCGAGGAGTTAACCCACGCTGTCAGATTATCAACCCGAGGATCGGAGGCCCGAGGCCCCTATCTAAACGAACCCGAGGGCCGAGGCATTAATACCCGCTGCCAGTATATCAACAGGAGGGCTGCAGGAGTAAGGTCACCATCCACACAAACCCGAGGGCCGAAGGCCCGAGGGGTTAACTCACGCTGTCAGTCTAACAAACCGTGGGCTGAAGGCCCGAATGGCTAACCCACGCTATCAGTCTATGGACCCTAGGGCCGTAGGCTCGAGGACACAGTTCACACGATCGTGAGAAGGCTCGAGGGGTTAACCCACGCTGTCAGCCTAACAAACCGAGGGCCGTAAGCCCGAGGCTACAGGCCACACGAACCCGAGGGCCGAAGGCCCGAGGGGTTACCCTTCGCTGTCAGTCTATGAACCTGAGGGTCGTAGACTCGAGGACACAGTTCACGCGATCCCGAGGGCCGAAGGCCCGAGGGGTTAACCTTCGCTGTCAGTCTATGAACCTGAGGGTCGTAGGTTCGAGAATACAGTTCACGCGATCCCGAGGGCCGAAGGCCCGAGGGGTTAACCGTCGCTGTCAATCTATGAACCTGAGGGTCGTAGTTTCGAGAACACAGTTCACGCGATTCCGAGGGCCGAAGGCCCGAGGGGTTAACCTTCGCTGTCAGTCTATGAACCTGAGGGTCGTAGGTTCGAGAACACAGTTCACGCGATCCCGAGGGCCGAAGGCCCGAGGGGTTAACCTTCACTGTCAGTCTATGAACCTGAGGGTCGTTGGTTCGAGAACACAGTTCACGCAGTTAACCTTCGCTGTCAGTCTATGAACCTGAGGGTCGTAGGTTCGAGAACACAGTTCACGCGAAGCCGAGGGCCGAAGGCCCGAGGGGTTAACCTTCGCTGTCAGTCTATGAACCTGAGGGTCATAGGTTCGAGAACACTGTTCACGCGATCCCGAGGGGTTAACCTTCGCTGTCAGTCTATGAACCTGAGGGTCGTAGGTTCGAGAACACAGTTCACGCGAACCCGAGGGCCGAAGGCCCGAGGGGTTAACCCACGCTGTCAGTCTAACAAACCGAGAGCCGAAGAGACTTTTTTTGATGACTGTCAAAATATACGAAAAAGGTTTTGCGTTGATATTTGTGAAGTTACACATAGTTATATAATTTTTACTTTTCAGTTGCTAAATATTAATGTGACACATGCTGGGATCATTTTGACAGGTAATATGTACATATATTTTTGATTGGTAAATTTGTTCAGATGCATAATAATATGTATTTTTCTATGCTCATTTATTTTTGAAGCCTTGGATTTGCTCATATATTTATGAACTCGACTGTACATAATCGTAACCGTATGAGACATCAAAAGAAACGTCTTCAAAAATTATAGAAACTTTTTTCTTTAAGCGGATCGTTTTGGAGATATCAGCTATTAAAGCCGTTGAAAGTGTGCCCTTGTTCAATTATTTTAAAGTACGGGGTATAAAGTTCTGAGAAAAATGGTGTTGAAAAATTGTTGAGGGTTGAAGAATTCAGTCCTCACTTATTAATATAGCGCCTGCTCAAATAGTCATGGCAAATGCGTCGCGTCTGCTGATACTTTTGAATAGTTGTAGGCTATTACATTTAAGGTGTTTCTTGTAAATTGATTGGTCATATCTCTTAAAATAATTTACGCAGTTTTTGTAATTTGTTCCATTTAAACATACATATTTACACATGCAGGAGTCCGCTGGATGCGGGTGGCACAGGACCGGTCATTATGGCAATCTTTGGGGGAGGCCTGTGTTCAGCAGTGGATGTCTTTCGGCTGATGATGATGATGATGATGATGATGACGACACATGCATAGTAATGAACTCTTTCAACGACTTCTGGTTAGATCAAAATATCTCTTATACTTTTTGAGATAGGTTGATTTAACTGTAATTTTAATTTTTTACTGCAAGTCCGACTCACACTTGACCATTTTTTATATTCTATGTCCCGACCCGAGGTCTCCTGAATACGACGGTGAAGTTTTCCTTAAAATCCATCCAGCCGTTCTCTCGTGATGCTCCGTGCAATAAACAGACAAACAGACAAACCGACAAACAGACAAACAGACAAAAATTCTAAAAATTACATGAATGTGATCTATTATCGATTTTAAGACTTCTTTTTGAGGTAGTACACCGTCAGTCCCCCGCGTATCTCTATGAGAAGCTTTCTTTCCGGACGCCTCGAGGAGCTAGACAATGTGGTTTGCAGTTGATAACGTGTCAGCACGGTTCAGCTGCTTTTCGGGGAAGCTTCCGGTATTTGGCAACTAAATGCTGGAATAATTTGCCTCCGCCCATGAGGAACCTGAAAAGTGTGCACAGTTTTAAGGATAAGTTAAAAAAACAGCTAATTGAGCATCAGCGAAAACAGGAAAATTTAAGACATGATACTAGTTTTATTTAATATAGGAAGCCTTTCTTTGTTGCATACCTGAAGGTTATGTCCCATGAGCCAACCATCCCTGTGCTATTATCTATTATCCTATTATATATCACGTGCTATATTATCCTGTGCTAGTCGTTAAATCTTTGTTATTTTCAAGTTTTCTGCGTAATTTGTACGACCATGAATATGAATACGTGGCGCAAGTAATTTAAGAGAAAATGTAAGATGGCTGCGGACGCTGCGCTACGGTGCTGCCATGTGGCTTGACGTGGCAGTGACGTTCGGCGGCCCTACCGCGGGGAACGAGTTTCGTGGATTTCGGGGATTTATCTCTCTCACTCTAAAAACGCCTTCGTTTGAGTGACAGAGAGGAATCTTCGAGGTTTGAGTGGTTTTTCGATCATCGCGGTAGTAGGCTAGGCTAGTTTTGTAGTCATAGATAAAGAATATTGTCAATGTTGTATGTAGTGTTTAAGCCGGTATCACACTGTGTGCAACGCGACGCGTCCGATATAGTGTGATGCCGGGCCATTTGTGCGTATTTTTATTTTTATTATTATTTTATATATACAGGCATGCTTTGTGTTGGTTTTAAGTCATTTTTGTATTTATGTTTTACTTGTTTGCCAGCGTGGTCGCCTCGTCGGCTGGTGTACATACCTGGGGGGGTCACAACGGAAGAACAGCGCTGGCTTAGCCAGCTACATGCTGAGTTGTGACCCTTTTATGGCAAGCTGTTGTCGTGTGCTTATTTGTAAGATGTGTATATGTTCATTGTGCTTGTCGTAAATAAATTTTATTTCATTTCATTTTTTTCATAAGACCTCCTCCATCATTTTTTTGTAAATATCTTCCATGTACAGACTTTCGACCCTCTTCAGCTTTATTATATGTATAGAAGATATGTATAGATAATAATTATCACAGAACAGAAGTACGTCAGTCGCCCAAATTACCATTACCAGGGTCGCATTTTATAAAGCTGCACTTTATAATTTCGCTGTTTACCTCTAACGCATGCACGTGTTGGCTAGAATGAAAGGCAAACAACGAAATTGTAACTTTATAAAACACGACCCAGAAGGCCAGGGCCGGATTTAGAGGTTGAGAGTCTTCAGGGCAATAAAGGAGTGGAGGCCCCCTGGCCCCCAATTATTTTCCAAATAAACACTGGAGTGCTGAGCGGTCGACTCCCGGCCGATTTAAAAAGTCCCCGAGTGCCGAGCGGTCGACTCCTGGCCGATCTGAAAAATCCCCAAGTGCCGAGCGCCGGCTTCGGCCGATTCGTCATTGCGTATTTGGCGCGCAAATTTAAAGTTTGTGCGCACGTTTAAGTTGCGTTATTTCTAAAAATATATCACTGAAGACATACGAAATCTGTCTATATTTAAAATTAAGTGTATTTAATTAAATTTGTAACTCCCGCCAATTTCTCGTTGACCACACGTCGGACCCCCTGGCATTTGACTATTTACGGGCAAAATGGCCCCGCCAACTGAAAGTCTATTGTGGGGGGCCCTCTTTCGTGGTGGCCCCGGGGCTGTAGCCCCGGTTGCCCCCCCCCCCCCCCCTAAATCCGGCCCTGCAGAAGGCGAGTACACGATATTTGCCAAAATAAAGTAAAATTAACTCTTCAAATTAACCACAATAGTTAATGCGCTTAAGTGAGTGTGTGTGTGTGTTAATGTGTGTGTGGACGTGCGTGTGTGGACAGTTCAGATATTTGTGAGCGCCATGTGCGCACCGATATTTCTAACAGCGACTGTATGATCGATCCATAACGAAGTCCGATTGGATTAAATGTTTCCGTGTACGATAATAACAAGGTTATGTGAATACCGTAAGGTCTATTTTGGAGTGAAAAGCGATTAATTAGATGGCAATACAAAAAATAATTGCTGTAGTTGAATAAATAATAGGCAACATGCCTAAAGTCTTGTTTATACCTTTCTATCTACGAAGGACAACCGCCTTTAGGTATATATTGCGTTTTAGGGTTCCATATCGTCGGTTGACAACCAAAACTCACTAAGTAACAAATAGCTACTTGAAATAGAGATCGTATCTAAGTTCTGATTCAATACTGAAATAAGAGGTTGGGCGCTCATCCTCACACCTTGCAACCTAAATGGTCGCGCACCGTGCAGTTTCAGAGGAACTTCCTCCCGCGGACGGTCCGTCTGTGCAATGAGCTGCCGAGGTTTTCCCGATGGACTACAGTATGGGGTTCTTCAAAAGAGGAGTGTACAAGTTCTTATTGGGTCGGCAACGCGCATGTGACACCCCTGGGGTTGCAGGCGCCCATAGCCTACAGAGACTGCTTTCCATCAGGCGGGCCATATGCTTGTTCGCCACCGACGTGGTATAAAAAAAAGAGATTGCGAAGAGTAGTGACAGTTTTTATAGTGAGTTTTGGTTGTCAGCCGACGATATTAGGGCCTACGCTAACTTACGCGGACGCCCGCCGCGTGCGCACGCGGGTCCGCGACGGGCACACGCCTAACTTAGCGCTGAATTCAAGAAACAAGTCCGCTCCGGTGTGCCCGCCGCGTGCGCACGGAGCGGACCCCCGCCGCCCGCCGCGCGGGTTAACGTCCGTCGCACGCGCCCGCGCCAGTTAGCGGTGTCTATACAATTTCTTTGAGGCGGGCGTCCGTTGCGGGTAATCCGCGGAAGCTAGCGTAGGCCCTTAAAAAGGTGCAAAAGTTAGAGTTACCCTAATGGCGTGACTGTCCATCCATCTGTCTGTCACATCGTTAAATAATTCATAAAATACTTTTACATTGTTCAGCATTGCATTAGAAGGAAGACAAGAAATAATGACATGGCTTATTATTAGTACAGTGAAACCCCGTTAATACGATTTTGTAGGGACCAGACAGAAAACGCGTCTTAAGCGGGAAAGCGTATTATGCGGGAAGAAATTGTATTTTATTTGCATATTTTTTACTTTTACAGCGAAATGTTACACATGAGATATTTTTCTTTTACATATGTACCTATATATATAACTGATTCGGAGGCACAGATAAAGATAATACATAAATGAAACAAATTGTACTAAGGTTGCACATACAGGTGTATGCGATGGGATCATGTCATGAACTTTACGGGTCGCTTGGTCAGTACAACAAAGTTACCTACAAAGGAGGAGCGATCAGTAGAATTATTTTTTCCAGTCTTATTTCCAATCGATATAATAAAATTAAAACCTACCTGCTTAAATCTTTAAGTAAATAATGTTATATGTAACTTGGGTTACAGTTACAAATCGCGTATTAAACGGGATTATGAATCGTATTAACCATACAAAAATGTAGGAAAATATGACTGAACTTGCAGGGACCGGCATAAAATGGCGTATTATGCGGGAAATCGTATTAAACGTGATCGTATTAAGCGGGTTCTACTGTATCTCCTTTGTTTCACGGGCTATTACGTCCCGGATTTTTAATAGGCTTGCGCGGGGATATAGATCCAACACGTAGAGGCCTTTTAGAGGCTGTGTTGTACACCTGCTGCAACCCATTCACGGGCACTTAAATAGATATCCGTGATCCGGTCCCAGCAGGCATATACAGGCATGTAGAGGCTATTGGAGTTATGGAAAAGACTAATGGGTTATAGTGATGAAAGTTGGATGGAAAAGAAATGGAACTATAGAAAAGAGGTAGGGACACCTGCCATGACAATGATTTATCTTTGCTATCGAGGCAGCGATACTTGCCGCCGACTAGATGGGCCCCCGTAAAAGCCGTCACAAGAGACATATATGGCTTATTATTAAAATCCTCGATAAATGAAGGATCCACAAAAAGAACATGTCTAGTCAATTCAAATTTCAGAAGGAAAAACCACCTTACTTTTAACAGAATAAGGTGTGAATTTGCCCTGATTTTTTTAAGCACTGGACATGTTCTTTCCGTGAACCTTTCAAATAAGTTACAGCATCAGCTAACAATTAAATACCATGGGACATTCATACAAAAATCGACCCACACATTCTATAATGAGCTCAATTAAGGCTAAATTGAGCTTACTGTGGGACTTGGTACATTTGTGTATGAGGAATGTATGCAGATTTTTTATTTTATTTAGATAACTTAGTTAGTCAGACGACCTGGTTAGAGTTGCGGGGACTCGGTGGATGCAGGTCGCATCCATCCGGCCAAATTGGAAGTCTATTGACGAGGCCTATGTCCAGCAGTGGACGTCCTATGGCTGAAATGATGATGATGATGATGAACTTAGAGCACCATGGATTGCCTATTGCAAATTTTTCGGAAACCATCACAGTTAATTTAGAGATCAAAAACAGAGACAGGTACAATATAAAAGTTTATTTCATGCTCTCTTACAATAATGCAGTCTTAATTTTATACCAATAATACTATGCGTATCAATTTAATTTACACATACTAATTTTTGTTCTGTTTACGTACATATAATAATAAAATACGAACGCAACCAAAACCGCGTATTTACAGCGTGTATTTTTCACATTTATTTCACAAACTATTCAGTAATGTTTTTAAATATACAGTACATTACTGACGACGCCGGGATACCAAACTTAGCAGGCTACCTAGATATATATGATATGAGATACAAAGCCTGCTAAGGTTGGTTTCCAGGCGAAGCAAGTAAAGTGCTTTTCTCAACTTCAACAATTTCAAAGTACAAATAAATGACCAATCTACGAATTTACAAAAAAAAAACATTGTAGTACGGAATATATAAATTAAAAGTACCAATCTTTTTTTTCTTGCAAAATACATTTTCATACTGTCCCTTGAATAAGAATGGAGCTATACATCACGCTGTGCTAGAAGCACAAAACAGAAAAAACAGTAGAAGCGTAATGTAAGCGCAGCGCGTGTGGCAATAGTAAGCAGCGCAAGGCTTACCTGCACAAAAGTTAACCACAGTAGGCCGTCAGTTCTCTAAGAGCGCTCACGTGAGATCGTTTTCGAATAAATCCGAAAAAGAATGTGCAAATATGCCTTTTTGTGCCGTTTTGGGATGTAAAAGTAACAGCCAGAAGTCAAACCTCACCAATGAAGGTATTTCATACCACCGGAAGTTCTTAATTTGTTAATATTTTAATATTTTCTAAAATATTTCGTCTTCCGCAAGATGTTTGTACTACACTAAATAAGAAACAACTTTATGTGCCAATAATAAGGTCGTTTTTTATTTGGCATGAAACTATGGAAATTTCTAGAATTTCGGAACGATAGGCTGAGTAGCGGCCAATGCGAGGAAAGGGTCCAAAAAGGTATCGATATCGATATTTTATTTCGTCGATATACCTACATTAGTTGTCTTGAGCCGATTAAGTGAAAAAAATTGAAACATGTTCTCTATAATCTTTATTTATTTAATCGGGTTTCCGACTGTCATCGTCATCATCATCATCATCTCAACCTTTTGCTGCCAGCTGCTGAGCGTAGGCCTACGTATCATCATATTATAATATTGTGGATATTAAGGTTTCGTGACCAAATTATAGTTTCGCCATGTCCGCCCGACTGTCATCGTCATCATCATCATCATCTCAACCTTTTGCTGCCAGCTGCTGAGCGTAGGCCTGCATGTCATCCAATTATAATATTGTGGATATTAGGGTTTCGTTGCCAAATCATAGTTTCGCTATGTCCACCCGACTGTCATTGTCGTCATTATCATCATCACCCTAAGACTACTACCTTACCTACTGCTTAGTATAGATCCCCACATACTCATATTATAATATTGTGAATGTTAAGGTTCTATTATCAAATTATAGTTTCGCCATGTCTGCCCGACTGTTATCATCATCATCTCAGCCTTTTGCTGCTAGCTGCTGAGTGTAGGTCTGCTTACCATATATTATTATTATTATATTATTATTGTAGATATTAAGGTTTAGTTGCCAAAACATAGTTTCACCATTTCCGCCCGAATGTCATCGTCATCATCATCATCTCAGCCTTACTTACTGTGAGCATGAGCATATCCTAATATTATAATATTATGGGTGAGAATTTTAAGGTGCCGTTCTCAAATTATCGTTATCATTGTCTGCCCGACTGTCCATCTGTCTGTTTTTAATTATTCAAAAGGTTATGAATTAATTATTTGTTATATATTATAATTATAATAAAAGATGTGCTTATTGAACATTCTCGATTACAGTACAGAGGTTCGATGTCATATCTGATATCGGGCCTCTTGTATGCAGATGTCATTTTAATCAAAATGACAATTTAAATATTTTTTTTTTATATTAATTGTATTTTTTTGAAAATTATTTACATAAACGCGTAACTAGTGTAACTACCCGTTTAAATTTATTTTTTATTTTAATTGAAGAGTAAGTACCTAATATTTATTTATGCTGAATAACATTTTGATGTTGTCATTCACAGTAACATCGATATATTTTTAGTCGATAAAATATTTTGCTACATCACTTTCGTATAAATGCCCCGAGTTATCCCAGGTATGGTGATCGGATTATAAATGAGACCATTCGCAGCAGAACCAAAGTAACCGACATAGCTCTCCGAATCGCTAAACTGAAGTGGCAGTGGGCGGGGCACATTGCGCGTAGAACCGATGGCCGTTGGGGCGGGAAGGTTCTTGAGTGGCGGCCACGTACCGGAAGGCGTAGCGTGGGTAGGCCCACTACAAGGTGGACTGATGACCTGGTGAAGGTCGCAGGAGTCCGCTGGATGCGGGTGGCGCAGGACCGGTCATTGTGGCAATCTTTGGGGGAGGCCTATGTTCAGCAGTGGACGTCTTTCGGCTGATATGATGATGATGATGATGATGAAAAACCAAAGCAAATCGAAGAAGTGTACTTTTTCATCACACTTGCTTTGTAAGCGCCCCATTGCTTGCATGCATCGCGGGAGTATTCCCTAGGGAGTTATAGAAAAGTTGGTACGTCATTTAACAATATTTTGTCTTAAAACAATTTTTTTGCTTAGAAGTGTGATGAAAAACATTGTATGCATCACGGTCGGTAAGCGGAATACTAACTCGAGTCATTAAAATCTAACACTCTAGTTAGAAATACTGTAATTATTTACTGTAATTAACCTCCCTAGACGCCCAATGCTATTACTTCATACATATAATTATATATATTAATTTTATCGATATGATACCGACTCTTGCACAGCACTATGACGCTTGTTAGCCATAACGTGCAAAAAGCAGTCTATCTCTTTTACTCTTGGGAAATGCCACGTATGTGGGAGAGAGAACAAGGATTCGCCATCTATTGGGGAGTTGCTGAACTATTGAGTTTTAGTTATTAAACAGACTTATGCTACTCGACGCTAGATGGCAACACTCTCTTTGCAAGTTAGTAGTAGCAAGCGAAACGTCGTAAATAATAAAACGAGTAGTATAATTTTGCTTTTGTCGCATTCGAAATAAAGTTTATTTTTGTATAAGATTTTATAACCAATAAGCTTTCAGATACTTCTGTGTGCATGTTTGCGCCAGTGTGAGTGTGGCGACATCGGTTCTCTCGAGAATCGGGGTATAAGCCGCTTCTACGTTATTTTTTGTTCTGTGGCTAGAAGCACAAAACAGAAAAAACAGTAGAAGCGTAATGTAAGCGCAGCGCGTGTGGCAATAGTAAGCAGCGCAAGGCTTACCTGCACAAAAGTTAACCACAGTAGGCCGTCAGTTCTCTAAGAGCGCTCACGTGAGATCGTTTTCGAATAAATCCGAAAAAGAATGTGCAAATATGCCTTTTTGTGCCGTTTTGGGATGTAAAAGTAACAGCCAGAAGTCAAACCTCACCAATGAAGGTATTTCATACCACCGGAAGTTCTTAATTTGTTAATATTTTAATATTTTCTAAAATATTTCGTCTTCCGCAAGATGTTTGTACTACACTAAATAAGAAACAACTTTATGTGCCAATAATAAGGTCGTTTTTTATTTGGCATGAAACTATGGAAATTTCTAGAATTTCGGAACGATAGGCTGAGTAGCGGCCAATGCGAGGAAAGGGTCCAAAAAGGTATCGATATCGATATTTTATTTCGTCGATATACCTACATTAGTTGTCTTGAGCCGATTAAGTGAAAAAAATTGAAACATGTTCTCTATAATCTTTATTTATTTAATCGGGTTTCCGACTGTCATCGTCATCATCATCATCATCTCAACCTTTTGCTGCCAGCTGCTGAGCGTAGGCCTACGTATCATCATATTATAATATTGTGGATATTAAGGTTTCGTGACCAAATTATAGTTTCGCCATGTCCGCCCGACTGTCATCGTCATCATCATCATCATCTCAACCTTTTGCTGCCAGCTGCTGAGCGTAGGCCTGCATGTCATCCAATTATAATATTGTGGATATTAGGGTTTCGTTGCCAAATCATAGTTTCGCTATGTCCACCCGACTGTCATTGTCGTCATTATCATCATCACCCTAAGACTACTACCTTACCTACTGCTTAGTATAGATCCCCACATACTCATATTATAATATTGTGAATGTTAAGGTTCTATTATCAAATTATAGTTTCGCCATGTCTGCCCGACTGTTATCATCATCATCTCAGCCTTTTGCTGCTAGCTGCTGAGTGTAGGTCTGCTTACCATATATTATTATTATTATATTATTATTGTAGATATTAAGGTTTAGTTGCCAAAACATAGTTTCACCATTTCCGCCCGAATGTCATCGTCATCATCATCATCTCAGCCTTACTTACTGTGAGCATGAGCATATCCTAATATTATAATATTATGGGTGAGAATTTTAAGGTGCCGTTCTCAAATTATCGTTATCATTGTCTGCCCGACTGTACAGCTGTCTGTTTTTAATTATTCAAAAGGTTATGAATTAATTATTTGTTATATATTATAATTATAATAAAAGATGTGCTTATTGAACATTCTCGATTACAGTACAGAGGTTCGATGTCATATCTGATATCGGGCCTCTTGTATGCAGATGTCATTTTAATCAAAATGACAATTTAAATATTTTTTTTTATATTAATTGTATTTTTTTGAAAATTATTTACATAAACGCGTAACTAGTGTAACTACCCGTTTAAATTTATTTTTTATTTTAATTGAAGAGTAAGTACCTAATATTTATTTATGCTGAATAACATTTTGATGTTGTCATTCACAGTAACATCGATATATTTTTAGTCGATAAAATATTTTGCTACATCACTTTCGTATAAATGCCCCGAGTTATCCCAGGTATGGTGATCGGATTATAAATGAGACCATTCGCAGCAGAACCAAAGTAACCGACATAGCTCTCCGAATCGCTAAACTGAAGTGGCAGTGGGCGGGGCACATTGCGCGTAGAACCGATGGTCGTTGGGGCGGGAAGGTTCTTGAGTGGCGGCCACGTACCGGAAGGCGTAGCGTGGGTAGGCCCACTACAAGGTGGACTGATGACCTGGTGAAGGTCGCAGGAGTCCGCTGGATGCGGGTGGCGCAGGACCGGTCATTGTGGCAATCTTTGGGGGAGGCCTATGTTCAGCAGTGGACGTCTTTCGGCTGATATGATGATGATGATGATGAAAAACCAAAGCAAATCGAAGAAGTGTACTTTTTCATCACACTTGCTTTGTAAGCGCCCCATTGCTTGCATGCATCGCGGGAGTATTCCCTAGGGAGTTATAGAAAAGTTGGTACGTCATTTAACAATATTTTGTCTTAAAACAATTTTTTTGCTTAGAAGTGTGATGAAAAACATTGTATGCATCACGGTCGGTAAGCGGAATACTAACTCGAGTCATTAAAATCTAACACTCTAGTTAGTAATACTGTAATTATTTACTGTAATTAACCTCCCTAGACGCCCAATGCTATTACTTCATACATATAATTATATATATTAATTTTATCGATATGATACCGACTCTTGCACAGCACTATGACGCTTGTTAGCCATAACGTGCAAAAAGCAGTCTATCTCTTTTACTCTTGGGAAATGCCACGTATGTGGGAGAGAGAACAAGGATTCGCCATCTATTGGGGAGTTGCTGAACTATTGAGTTTTAGTTATTAAACAGACTTATGCTACTCGACGCTAGATGGCAACACTCTCTTTGCAAGTTAGTAGTAGCAAGCGAAACGTCGTAAATAATAAAACGAGTAGTATAATTTTGCTTTTGTCGCATTCGAAATAAAGTTTATTTTTGTATAAGATTTTATAACCAATAAGCTTTCAGATACTTCTGTGTGCATGTTTGCGCCAGTGTGAGTGTGGCGACATCGGTTCTCTCGAGAATCGGGGTATAAGCCGCTTCTACGTTATTTTTTGTTCTGTGGCTAGAAGAATCATGTGTGAAATTTTATTTGCAAAATAGTATTCATTTGTTTTTTCAACCAATTGGGACCCTAAGTAAGTCGGAAATCATGTCGGAGTGAAGTTTATTGAATCCTATTGTATTGAGATTGTAAGTAATCTAATCTAACTACTTGTCAACTCAATCAATCACAGCATAGATGCAAATCAAACGTAACGGCCTGGCCACGACTTTTCGCGACTCAATAAAAGCCGACCCACACCGGATGCGTGTGCAGCACGTTAGCGTGTGTGTGTGGCGTGTGCGTTGTAAGGTATGTAAATGTCATATTAGATGTCACACCGCTTGCGTGGCGTGCACGTGCGCGTGACGTGCAAGCGGGTGTGCCATCTACTATGACATTTCCGACGCTACAACGCACAAACGCGCACGTGCACCACCCTCATCCGGTGTGGCGTGTGGCTCAGCCTTTAGTTAGAGACAAATACCAATATTGGGAATCTCTCTCGCACTTGTGTTTCCACCCTAACTATAGTTGCCGAATTCTAAGAATGAACTTTTGACAGTTATAGATTAATCCTTATTAACAGTGATCGGTTTTTTGGATTCTCCCGGCGGGTCTTCTATGGTAACTTGAAAAATAAACTTTAATTATATTGCCATATTTCTGTTTCATAAAGTATGCTCTTGTGTGTATAATACAATAGTGTTAAATAAAATTTTATAGTCACACCCGTAATTTTTTTATACGCGGAATCCGGCTAGGAGGAACCCAAAAAACCGATCACTGCTTATTAATATTATATGAGCCCTTATTATTTACCCTCAGGCAAGACTCACCAGACGACCTTATGAAGGTCGCCGGGACACGCTGGATGCAGGTCGCATCTAACCGGTACATGTGGAGGTCCAGAGGGGAGGCCTATGTTCAGCAGTGGACGTTTATGGCTGAGATGATGATGAGACTCAACAATTTTCCGATAGTCTTAACGTCATATATACACCGTGTTTCACTTAACACCAAAAACCAGAAAACCGTTTGTTCAGAATCGAGAGCAGAATCGATTGAGCTATATCTTGTTGGGGGTAATATTTTTATTTTTATTTGCATTTTTAGTTATTTTTTACGTGCCCAGTCTACAAATTCGTAATACAACATTGTGCATATCGCATTGCTGAAGGTTGTATACCTTTTTCAGTATTTAGGGGTATTTTGGTAATAATGGCTGGTTACCTGGTCGATTATTTTTTCCGCAACGAGTTTGACGTTGTTTGTCAATTTGATTTGTATGTTCATTACGTTGATATTTCTAACTATCATGGCGTTTAGATTCACGAACGTTCAATATTGTGAAATGGTAAGAACGCTAGCACGCTGCAATGACAATGTAAATTTAGCGGTTAGGACTTATTTCGAGGAGTTTGGTGTCGCCGTATCGAATGCCACCATGGCCGCAGCTACTCAAAGACTTCAGGACTACGGTTCTTTTCGACCACCAATGGCCAGAGAAAGGCATGACGAAATGAACCCTGATTTCGAGGAGGCCGTCTTGGATTATTTTCGCGTTAATCCGACGGCTAGCACACGACAAGCTGGTCGTCGGTTTAACTGTGATCATAAGCAGATTTGGAGAATTTTGAGAGACGACCAGCAACACCCTTTTCACTATCGTCTATGTCAGGAGCTCAACCCCCTAGATTATGTGCCCCGTGTTGAGTTTTGCGATTGGTTCCTGGAAGACTGGAATAGAAATATCCTGTGGACCGATGAGTGCACCTTCACTAGGCAAGGCCTTTTCAACCAGTATAACAGGCATATGTGGGCACACGAGAATCCTCATTTAGCCGAAGAAAATGCCTTTCAACATAGATTTTCTTTAAACGTATGGGCGGGAATAATAGGGCCATACATTCTCGGTCCCGTATTTTTGCCCCGTCTGAACGGAGAAATTTACCTGAATTTTCTGATGACCACCCTCAATGACTTGCTTGAAGACGTTCCCTTGCAGTTTGTACGTCAAATGTATTACCAGCATGATGGTGCTCCTGCACACTTCCAGATAAACGTCAGGAGACATCTGGACAATATTTACGGGCGGCATTGGATCGGACGTGGAGGCCCAGTGCAATGGCCAGCCAGATCACCGGATTTAACTCCACTAGACTTTTTTTTGTGGAGTGAAATTAAAACGTTGGTGTACGATGACGGACCAGGACCGATGAATATTGACGAACTACGAAACAAAATTATTGCCTCTTTTGAGACGGTTAAAAATACTCCTGAAGTGCTGCAGTCACTCAGAAACAATTTACGGAAACGAGCATTGCTCTGCCGTCGCCAAGGCGGGAGACATTTTGAACAGCTCTTAAACATCCGCGAACAACATAACTTGTAAATAAAATTGTAAATAAGTTTTTTTTTATAATTTTTATGTACATAATTGGTTATTACATATGTAAATATCTATACATTGAAAGAGTTTTATTTTATTTTCTTGCGTACGAACTTACATAGTTATACCTAATCATTTCTGAATCTGAGAGAGCATTCGTAACCGTTATAATGGCGGGACCAGATCCTGAATTCGATCAATTCATATTGCATTATTTAGTACTAAATTAGCTAGCTTTTGTAATGAGCATACTATTTTTTTACAAAAGGTAGCAAATAGTACCAATTCAGTACTAAAGAATGCAATATAAATCGACAGAATTCAGGACCTGGTTCCGCCATTAAGTATAACGTTATAATGGCGGGACCAGACTAATTGAATATAACTTTGAAATTGAAGAGGTAGTAGTTTTTTATTACAACAGGTACCAAGTAGTACTAATTCAGTACCTACTAAATAATGCAATATGGATCGATCGAATTCAGGATCTGGTCCCGCCATTACAACGGTTACGAGCATTCGGTCGTTCGTGTGGTATAAAATACCTACGTATAAAAACGAACAAAAGATCCCGTGTAAATAAAAGAGACATGGCGATCCTACTCGCATGATAGTTCGCCGCTGCAATAGTTCATAGTTGCCTCGCTCGCGGTGAGACTAGTGCCTGAAGAGCTCGTTCCCACTATGTCGACTGTCGGGCCGATTTTCAATTCAATCGTGTGTCGGCGTCACTGTTCCCACTATGTAGGTTGTCGGGCCGATTTTTAATGGGACACCCCATTAAAAATCGGCGTACTGTTCAATCAGTGGCAGCGATGCGTGGGCGTCTGAGGGGGTGCGGCGCGGGCGGAGGCCTGGCAAAACGGACGACATTTTATATCGACTCCGACACAAAATCGTTGTTGGACGACTGTGAACAGCATAAGTATAAAACGTTCTGCCACCGGGATGGCCGATTAAAAATCGGCCCAGATCCAACATAGTGGGAACGAGCTCTTAGACACTGGTCTCACCGCAAGCTACTAAGCAATGAACTAACCGGCTATAAACACGAACAAAAGATACACTCTCATGTAAAAAAAGAGAGACACGGCCCTTCAGCCCTTCACAACATTGGCCGAACATAGGAGATCATACGGACGCAGCTATACAAGTTCTAAAGTGGCGTCCCGTACGATCGCCCATGTTCGGCAACTGTGGAGAAGGGCCTTTATACTTCACGTTCTGTCCGCCCGTCTGTGTGTCCGCTTGTCTGTAACCAGGTTGTTATTTTATGAGCTGTGATAGCTAAACAGTCGATTTTTTACAGATATAATGTTAACCACAGATAAAATATAGGGAAGATTCCGTGTATTAAGACATACATGAACAAACTATTGTCATCCTTCACCCCATCTCAAGACGTATTCCATAAGGAAAAAGAGACAAATAAAGTAGCTCTACTTGGTCGTGAACTCCATCAACGACTCCATTTTCTTGAACAATGCTACCAACCTGACTAGATAAAATGTCATTACTATTAGTGATGTCCAGTCTTCAATCGTATACTTTTATCGTTAATAATAATATTTTTACCAAATTAGGTAGCGAATACAGTAGGAATAAACCTTATTTCCTACTCAAAATCACGATCTTCGATCGTGATTTCAAAATCTACATTTAGGATAAAAATAAAATCACAAAGTTAACGAAATATTTTCTTTAATTAAAATGTCATAATGAGGGTTTCCTAAAACGTATGCCACTAGTTGGCACCACTTAGCCGTAAGGTCCCGCTAAGAAACACAATTATCTAGCCCCAAAGAAAGACTAAGTAAATGTTTTTTTTTTTAAATAAAATTTAAATTTTTTTATGTATTTTTTTTAACTCATACAAAATATTTAAACCAGAAACTATAAACATAGAATTTAGACAAGTTTCTGGACCTGCTCCCGCCCTGGTGATTTCAGAAAACTCTCATTATAACATGTTTTATGGACTTATCATTCCTTAAAGCATACCTAACAATTTTGGTATGATGGCTTCTTTATAATTAAATTAATCAGTCTACACAAGTATCACATGAGCGTCATTATTAAACTAAACTTAATTTACTTGCTGGTTGACATGACATTGGATGATTACCAAATATGGTGGGTAGTACGTCAGAATGTAATCACTTATGCGCGTCCCCTTGCCTGAAACAACAGCTTAAAATTGTGCGGAGCATATTTTTGAATACTCTTTAGGGTACCAGTTGTCTGCCTTTTTGATATTTTTGACCCATAATAGCCTTTGTTCAGTGTCCAGTGGAAACCTGTTGGACATTAAAAACATCGATTCATTTTTGAGTTGACTATCAATACATTTATCGATATCACGATCGGTCTCTTAAGTACCACACTATGCGATACAAATGTTTGAATCCCACTATTTATAATTACATTACGAATGTAAATACAAATGGTTTAATCACAAAACTACACATATGTATCCGACAACAAATATTGAATAAGATTTTCAGTTACTTTTACCTTAATAAGGTTCGAAATCTTAAAATTCAAGTCAAAACTAAATTGCCGGTGAAACGTAATGTCTTTATTTTGTTCATTCAGGTAACCCTGGCGGTTTTTACACCCTGGAACCACACAAGTCATCACTTTTATCACATTCCGTGCACTTATCGAACAGAAATATACATGAAAAGCTTTATTTTAATCACTTTTACTATTTGCGGTTTAGGTGCACTAGTATATCCAAACAAAGATCGTTGACAGGCATTGCCGGCGTCACCCACAGATAAAATAGACTCGGTCTATCAATTTTATATGTCTATGATGTTAACATATTCCTGTTGCCACAGATACACCACACACCACCATACAACACTATTAGGGAATATTTCGCACTTTGTGTAGGAGGCACTCCAGTTGGCGTATTGCATTATGACTCTCGCTTCCACCTGTATAGGTACTAATGGGAGCAAGAGGCAAAACGCAAATACATGTGAAGTATCAGCATAAGCAAGCAGTCATAATGGATAGTGTCATAATCAGGGTCCGGTTTTATACAGCTATAATTTACAAGCGGCAATCTCTTTCTAACTTACTTTGCTAAAAAGAGACTGCTGCTGGTGGTAAAAAGAGATAGAAATATTCCCAAATGTACTGCATGACTAAAAAGATTCTTTTTCCATACCTACATTTGATAAAAACAAGTCTTTTTAATTCTAAAGTTTGACAACTGACCTTTTTATAAACTTTTTGTTAGAAGATATTATGTCTTTTTAATTCTTAGGAGCGACATGTCAACTGACCGTTTTCAAATAAACCCAGTGACATCACAGGTAATTCAGAAATAGAAAACGTACGTACATCTCTTTTTGACACCGAATTTAATTGGCAAGCAAGATAAGGATAGTTGTATAATAAATGTTGTACTATATCTATGCTTTAGTCCTTAATCCTTGGTGCAACTGGCGGCGCCTAATTTGAAAACGCTCGAGTGTCATGTCATAAGAAATCGAACTTGTACCTAATTACAACCTTGTCATTTTGAATGTTGGGTTAAGTTTGCTTAGCTGTACCATTTGAAGTTTACTGTGACAAAGCTTTAAAGTGGTTTACAGCGACATAGCTGTCTATTGCTAAACCTTATGTCGTTGCAATAATGTGCACAAATAAATAGTTTCAAGGTTTATGATGGTAGCTAGCAATTGTTTTATTGAGTGTAGAGTTAAAAGTCGAGTAGAGCTATACAGAATATCAAAAATCCATTAAAAAAATAAATAAACAACAGATTAAAAAATGAATACAATACATAAGTTTAAAAAAATAAAAATCTGAGGTTTTGAGTGTTACCAGAAACACGGTGTATATAAAGCTCATTTCTAAACTGAGAAATGTTCATTTTTAGAAATCGGCAATATACTCTTGTTTGGTTTGGTGTTTAAAAAAAGGTAAACAAACTTGCAGTATCTTTTTATTGAAAACTACGAGTAGAAAATAAGTTTTAGCCAATATACATAATATAACAAGGAAATACAGTGATTTACATTGTTTTTGATTCATTAAGTAGGGAAAATTGTCAATTACTAGCCGATTTTAAATACTGGCCACCTACATGTTTAAAATGATTTCTATTTATAAGATAACAAAGTTCATTATAGTAGAAGGTATATATTTAAGTAGAAACCTAGTTATTGGCCGCGTTTTAGTTACTAGCCACCTTATACTAGATGAGTTCTATTTATAGGTGGATAGAACTCATTTTAGTATGAGGAAAATGGCCAATTACTGGATTTGCCTACCAATCACTCGTTTAATTATTGGCCGCCTCTTATTGAAGTGAGTTCTATTTACATATAAATAGAATTCATTTTTGAATGGTGGCTAATAATTGAAGAGTGGCTAATAACTGGCAAATTACCCTACCTAGTTTGTATTTTATATGCATTTTTCAATAAAAAGATCCAGAGAGATCCTGAAAGATTGTTTACCTTTTTTTAAATACCAAACCAAACAGAGTACATATATAACCTAACCTCTATATGCCTCTATATAACAGAAAGCAAGCCAGACGAACTATTCTGTAGCTTGGCGATTTCTTCTTTAAACTTGGCCCCAGTTTCTTTGGCGAGTTGCAACTTCTCTTTCAGCTCGGCTATCTCACTGCGGACCTTAGCTTGTGCTGCGATGATCTTCTCTAACGTTTTTTCTTTTTTCTCTTCAACTGAAATATTAATTAATAAAACCTGTTTAAGGCCAAGCCCTCGAGACGGAAAAAGAAGGCGAGGAAGGTAAAGAAAAAGATGGGAGGATGAACTGAAAATTAAAAACAGTTGCAGTACTAACATGGATTAGAAAGACCATGGACAGGAAACTATGGAAAACCCTAGGGGAGGCCTTTGCCTAAGGGGAATCAGGTGAGTAATTTATATTAGTGAAAATAATGTTTTAGTAGATAAGTTTAATCTGAATAACGGAAGAACAGTGCTGGCTTAGTCAGCTATATGCTGAGTTGTGACCCTTTTGTGGCAAGCTGGTGTTGTGTGCTTATTTGTAAAATGTGAATATGTCCATTGTACTTGTCATGAATACATTTTTATTTCATTTCATTTCAATAAAGGCTTATTTTATTTATTTATTTATTTTATTAGGCCAAGCCACACCAGACGAAAACCTACATTTTGCATCAGCATTTCATAAAATAAAACTATTTAAGCGGATTATATTGCGTATTTAACTTTAACAACACATACTTAAATTTAACTACATCCCGAAATTTCGAACACTTTACAGGCTTCGTGGTCTATGGGGAAATAAACTATTTCAGCGTCTAGTAAATCGTAAAGTACATCATCATAAGCCTATGATAGTCCACTGCTGGACGTAGGCCTCTCCTATTAGCTATGCGTATAAACGCATTAGGAGGTAAATGCCCATAATCGCCACGTATTCGCATCGCAGTAATGTGTCCATTGTGATGACGCTACTGCCCATCATCAATATTTATCAAATAGTGGTCAGTGACACTTCAATCCCTTAGTCGACTCTTACGACACCCGCAGGAGGAGCTGGTATGGTAACAAATGTATTCTTACTGCCGTCACCACACGGCACAAAAGTACATAGAGGTAATATACAGTAATGAGGGTTTTCTGAAATGACGTTCACCAGGGCGGCAGCACTGAGGCGTCAGGTCCAGAAACTTTTGTAAATTATCAGAGCGCCTATAGTTTCGTGTTTAAATGTTTTGTATCAAAAATATATAAAAAAATTAAATACCTTCTAGTTAGTTTTTCTTTGGCTAGCTCCAAATAATTGTGTTTCTTAGCGGGACCTTACGGCTAAGGGGCGCCAACTCGAGAAAACCCTCATTACCGTATGTCTTGCAACCCTAATTTAAATCCACATCCTCAGCTAATTACCATAACTAATAATAGAGTTTCCTCTTTCGTCTGTGGTGGAGCCAAAATCGGGCTTCTCTTGCCTTTAAATTTTAAACTATAAATTAGACTTTCAAGGTTACAAGTTTTAATAGGTAGCACTTTTTGACACACAGACGAAATGTTAGGTTAGAACAAGTAATTTAAATTATTTTAAACTCACAATTAGTGTCATGATTCCAGGGTCCATTGGTGATGGGTTTGACGGTAGTGAGCAAGTGCTGCATCAGCTGTGTCGGCTCTTGGAACACTATCTCCTCATAGGACTCGCTGACGAGTGCTCGGCCAACTGTCGGGGGAGCACCTTCGGACGCCGGAGACTGGAACAGCTTCAGAATGTGGTATAGAGTTACCTGAAATTGCGTTTATTTAATGTGAATACTTATACAAGTCACATGTTTGTGTCGCTATGCCATAACAAATAGTGTCTTTCATTGGCTGACAACTACAGATGGGCCGACTAGGGGTTTTGCCGACTAGCCTAGTCGGCAATGCCGATAATAATCATTCGAATATTTTTAGGGCGCAATCGGAAATATTCGTTCCACGCGTTCATGTTGTGACAAGTTTTGTTTACGTTTTTGTGAAGATTTCGTAGGAATTATGATGCCGAATATTCGGCATTTTTTGCTCGGCCCATCTCTACTGACAACCAAAACTTACAATAAAACTGTTGGTACTCATAGCAATGTTGTATGTCAGTATTGAATCAGAACTGTGATATAAGTCTTATTTCAAGTAGTTATTATTTTATTTTTTTATGTGACGAAGGTAGAACTGAGCTCTCAGCTCAGCCCACCTGATGGAAAGCAGGAACTGTGGCCCATGGATATAGCAATCAGAAAATCGTGCGTACTCTGAGGACTTAGATGGATTGCCTCTATCTTTGCCAGTAATTACACTGGCAATCTTACCCCCAAACCGAAACACAGCAGTGCAAACACTGCCATTTAGAGGCAGGTTAATGGGTAAGACGGTGGTAGCTATCCGGGCGGACCCTGCCGTCTACCACCAGCAAATTACTATTTGTTACTTAGTGAGTTTTGGTTGTCAAACAATGATATGATGTTTGAAATTTATTTCTAGATGTGCAGTAACGTTCCCTATAGATGTGTTTAGCTTATAAAGCATTAATTGGTTGCTCTGATTGGTGGGTTTTGGGACAACATTAATGACTGAACTATAAACTTCAAAATTGTTGAATTATTGCAACAATGATTAGTGATTCTGCTAGCTCCGATAGCAATAACCCCTTGACAACTGGCATCCTAACATGTAGCCATAGTTTTTTTTATAAATTTTTATAGCCCATCTTCCATAGTTTTTTTTACATATTGGCTCATTTATAACCAACTTCAAAATAATGAGGTTGTCAATACAACAGATTTTTTTTGATGTATGTTGTTACCTGTTATCTCAGATCAAACCAATTTTAACTTTTTATTGTGATTGATTGTGTATAAACCTGAGAATTTCCCGTTGGCACCAAGTTGGGGTCTGATTTAATTAATTTACAATCAGACAGATTTGCATTCAGAAAGTAGGATTTGATGATAGGAAACCAATGATGGAAACCACAGATGATAGGATCTTGGAAAAATCGGTTGAAGTTGTTTTAAAGTTTTGATTTGGTGATTATTATGATACTATAGTGGAGTAACTAAAAATAATCCTGCTTGCATTTTAGCATTCAATGGAAGATAATTTCTCTAACTGTTACTCAAATTTTTTTGTAAATAGTTAATTTAATCACAATAATTGCAATTTTATTTCATTATTAACGATTTTCACTTTCAAACTGTCACCGGAGCCTTAAGGACACTTACTGGTCTCTCATTTGGGTCGTGGAAATGTAGCTTGATAACGATTTCAAACTCTCCCCAGCCCGTCTCCGTCAGTTCATAAGGCGGCTTCGTCACAATCCGATTCGGGTTCGCATAGCTCTCATGCAGTTTAAAGTTCACTTTCTTAATGTAGTTCGACATATCTTCGTTAGCATACGGCTTCACATACACCGTCCATTGATGCGTATGCCCGTCCTCTTCTCGCTTTTTACCAAAGTATCTCGCTATGTTCCCGTAGACTATCGGTTTAACGATAGTCAGACCCTGGAAATTTTATTTTCGAGAAAATTAATTCAGAAAATACAGATGTTATCGTGTAGGATGATTTACATACCTTTATTCTTCCACCTGAATCGGGCCCGAAGTCTGTAGGTAGACTCATTGTGTTAGATTATAAAATTATAAATTCACTAATAATACAAACAAACCAAAATATTTTTTAGCGATTAGCGTCCAATCTAACCTCCAAGATAAGCTGTCATTATCACTAAATGTCAATTTGGCTGTGACAATTTTGAGGAACGTTCGAAATACGATGCATTTTCATAATGCATTTTAAACCTTTTACAGATGTAATAATTTTATTTAAATAAAATAAATAATTTCCAAAGCAAAATTCCTAGTGAATTACTTAATATTTCATTGTCTATCCAATTGGTTGCAAACCGCAATCGAGATTAAAATGTACATTTTTCCTCTTTGTTTCTCAGTCAAGGTCAAGTACGTCTTGTTTTGTTTACATAGAAACAGAACTGCAGTCTGAGTAGTCTGACTGATTAGTTAGTTAGTGTAGTGTTCATTTAGCGGTCGGGTGGAAGACTGCACAATATTTTTGAAAGTAAAGAAGAAAACAGGGCCCCAATTAAAACAGTAAGTTTGTTTCCTTTAAAACTCTTTTCAAAATGAATTAGGTATTTTCAACCCATTCATATCCGGTATTATACCCAGCCACTGCGGTCTGCGATATTTTTACTTTTTTACATAGATACATATCCAGCCGTTTGGTACCTATAATACCTAGATAGCCAGCGCGGCAGTAATGATAACAAACAACCAAAATGCTGGATGACGTCATACTTATTATTTTTATACTGGAGTGTTGGAGTCGCGAATTTCTTCCGTCGCTGTGCCTACTGTGTAACTAACTAATTGTACTACTTCTACTGTTTACTTGTTTTTTATGCACCTATCAATAACCTATCATATTATTGATTACACCAAAACGAAACAATGTCCTAGGAATTTGCTAGTGGTGGATAAATTAAGCACTTAAGGAAATTAAAAATTAAGCCGGTTAACCTATATAGGTAGGTATTTTATTTATTAGGTAGGTACTTAAATTCATTTGAGCAGTAAGTAGTAGGTACCAAAAAAGAGAGGAGTCGTCATCTATTCTATGTACTTATCCAGAGATTTTGGATCATAACAATAGGTATTAACCATAGACATATAAATTGATAGACCGAGTCTATATCGATACCTTTAGGCTCAAAGGGCGTAAACGCCATTTTGGCCAAAATGAGTTTTGAATGCAGTTTTGTTCAGTTTTTTTTTCTCTATCGATATGTGTAGTTAAAACAACGAAATTCGACAATTTAGGGCATATACGACCCACGTATTTCTAGGAGATTTTTTAAAAGCAAGAGGCGTATTTAATACATTTACACAATTTTTTGTTTATTTAGGTAATAAGTTCAGAAATAAAAAAAATAAAGAGGTCTTATAACAAAGTTGTTATAAAATGTTTATAATACAAAACTAAACAAGCTCATACGACGTAGAAATTATGCTACTTAATTTAGGTAGTATGACTCTAGTAGGCTAAATTAGGTTTATACGCCCGCGGCAGCTTGGGCCCGTTCCGTTGCCGGCGGCACCCTAGGTTAGGTTTTTTATAAAGTGTTTATATTTTGTATTGTTTTTGTATGTTGTATTGTATTTTACTTTTATAGACATTTTTATAAAACACCTAGCCTAAGAGAAAAGATCAATAAAGGAAATAATAATAACAAATCTTTATTTTTCTAAAATCTCTTACAGAATTGTACCTACAGTAGTCTCCGCACTAGGCTTCGCCTGTATCGCGGTGAACCGATGTTGTTACATTTTGTACATTTAGGTACTTAAATATAGTATGGGCTGAGGACAAAACAATATTAAATATCTAAGACTTAGCTTAGGAAATGGTACAACCTACAACAACAATCATAGATATCACATCTCGTGAATATACCTTTTCTAAGATGTTTTCAGTTTCCTCATAATCTAGATATTTTAACAGATTAAATATAAGTTTTTTTGCTTTTGACAATGAGCAGTCTTTAAGGTTATGCTGCCCTGCCTACGAAGCTGGATGTTCCGGGTTCGAATCCCGGCGAGGACATTATTTGTGTATTTATTTATCACAAATATTTGTTCCTTGGTCATGGCTGTCTATGTATTTAAGTATCTATATATGTATATATATCTATTATATATAACGTCACCTGGTACCCACATCACAAGCCTTAATTGAGCTTACGTGGGACTAGGTCGATTTGTGTAAGATGTCCCAAGATATTTATTTATTATAGGTATTGGGTAGGTATCATTATATAGTACCTAGTGTTCGGTAATTGACAGACTAAGAATCCGTACCTAAGAAGCTTAGCAGATCATTAATTATGTAGGTTAAATTAAACAAAAACAAAAAACGGACAAGTTTAATAAAAACATTCACCCTGCGGTCAAATGAGGAGTTTATTTTCAAAAATACTCATCTCCACTTTATTAATACAGATAATTTCTCTTATAAGAAAGAATAACTCTTGTTGGCATAGTGGAAATGAGACCTTTTGAAAAGATACTCCTCGATTAATATCTAATGCAATCTAGATTGTAAATATTTGTTTAAATGAGTAAAAAATCCATTCAATATGTTTTAAATATTTAAAAATAATCTTCTAGTTTGGGATATTGCTAGTTTTGGCTTCAGTTCCTATATGCCGAAAATTTCTGTTTATTTCCCACCTCCGGTTCCGGCTTCAGTTACTTACTTTAAAAGGAGGTCATTTCGGAGCTTGAAGCTAAATAGTGATCAAGGTAGGTACACACTGAGTTTTTCGATATCGAAATGTTTATAGAACGGAATATGTGGATAATTCAAAATAAACAAAAATTGAGGTGACCCGTTCAAGGGTCTATTCAATGTTGCATTCTGATTGTAAAAGGTAGAAGAAAAATAAAGGCTAACCATAAAAAAAAGATAATTACATGTGCGCATACACATTAAGACGAATTAATAAAAAAAAGAATTCTGCCCTCCGGCCGGGAAACAGCACTTTGCCGGCCGCTGCGCTAAGCTAAGTTGCCGCCTGCCGGCTCCATTGAGCAGAAAAATAAAATACACACCTCGGCCGTTGAACGGAAAAGCCTCGGATCCGAAACATTTCCCACTTAAACGGCCTTGGCATGTAATCTACTATATCATTTACCTCGGATTGCGGTTCCGTTAAACCAAACATAAAACCTTCGGTTTCGTCTTCTTCTTCAGTTACATTCTTGCATCCCTGATTGATAGTGAAGTGTTCGTCACACATAGCACTCTATTACGTATCTTTTTCAGGTTGCAATGACATCTTCAATCGGAATAAAACTAACGGGAAACTTGGGCGAAAGACATCGTTATCTGAACTCCTTGGTACTTGATGCTTATCTGAAAGGCAAACATCTTCAATCCAACACCGACCATCCTGATGATCCCCCTATAGAACGGTTATTTAAAATTGATCTTGCTGCAAAACAACGAAATGTGGACTATATTATTCACACACTCAAACATGACGATATGCTGTACGTTAGCAGGGCATTGAATAAGAGTTTGTGGCTCTTTGAACAAGAATATTGTCACATTATCAGTCCCAGTTTCCTGGAACATGAAATCTTGAGACCCATGAGATTGCAAGCTGCGAATAAGATGAAACACTGGATCCAGAAACACTTGCGAGACCCGACAAGGTGTAGCGAATTTTACTTGTTCTACAAAGAAAAAGACTTCGATACGGCTGCTAAATTTCTTGGCCGCTGTTCTGAAGAATATATTCTAAATGAAATAAATAACATTTTAGACAAAATTACGCCAAAGTGTTTGAAATTGCTTAGCGAAAATGCTCCGAGGGCCACACAAATTTATTTCGAAAATTTAAAACGGAACGAAAGCCTTCTGAAATATTATTTAAAGAACGACTTGAAGTTTTTCGCAAATGTAAAGTTTCTCTTGAAGAGCGATCCAAATGTATTTTTCTACGTTGTTGAGAATTTTTTCATTTTCGAAAAATATTCTGCATTTAGCGCTGAAATAACAAAGCGCATAATGAAATATCATAAAGACAGATTTGTGTCGAAACCAGAACTATACGCGGCTTGGTTCCTGAATATGGCAGCGATGACAAAGTATCTTAGTTCGGAGGAAATCAAAGAGCTCGTAACAAAGTTAGCAAAATCAGAGTTTCTCAGCGCTTGGTTCTCATACAAACGCGTGGAACCTTTATTAAAAAGCCTAAATAACGATGAAAGAACTGCAATTAAGCAGTTAGTCTTCGTCAATAAAGCATTTGGACCCACTGTCAAAGAATGGTCGTATCAGATACCAGATCCTCCGAAGCTAAAAGTTGCTCAGACAGGACTATTTGTGGATCGAAAGATAGAACCGCCTAAACAGGGAAGAAGAAGGGCATGCTGTGGTAGTGGATATATTGAAGATTCTGGTAAAATGTTTGATCAGATGTTTGACAACTACAGGTTTAAAAGCTTTCAGCAAACTTTAATTGACATTCGTAAGCAATTACGAGCTCAAGGTTTGCCATATTATCGCCAGCTTATGTTCCTAGTCCTTGTAAGCAAGACCGGCGGGCGTACTGAATATTTAAGCACTCTCTTGGATCTTTTGTTACATCATAAAAACGAACCGGTGCATATACGCGCTGCCATCGTAAGAAGCTTAGTGAAGCGAGCATTTGTCTGGCGTTTACCGCCTGAACAGTGGGCTAAGCTATTAGAATGGGGACACGGACTTGGTTTTAACGGCGGTT
Organism: Thaumatotibia leucotreta; assembly: GCA_025490895.1. Classification (NCBI taxonomy): domain Eukaryota; kingdom Metazoa; phylum Arthropoda; class Insecta; order Lepidoptera; family Tortricidae; genus Thaumatotibia; species Thaumatotibia leucotreta. The sequence goes on from JALPQI010010742.1 coordinate 30,893, forward strand.
CTATTGAATCCACCCCAGCGCCTAAAAATAAAAAACGTTTAAAAAGGGGGCGCCATCCTGTGCCTCAAAAGCGTGCTGAAGCCAATTGCAATGAAGGGTTGCATGCTGTAATTATACGTGACCTGCTATCTAACTCCAGACCAAATGAAACAATATGGAGTGCATTTTTGGATACGTTTTCTCCTTTCGTCGAGTATTCACTTTCTTGTGAAGAACGTAATTGTATTCGTACTCGTTTGCCGACGTGGCTTCTCACTGACGCCCAATCCCAACCTAACGTAGCCCTGAACCGACTGAATCTTTTGCTGGATACACTTTCAGCTTACCATATTCGGTTTGATGAATTCCCTGGAACAATGGAAGCGGTTATGGCTTCTACTAAATGTGATCTAAAATCAGCTAAAAGCCTGCTAAATCGTATGTATAAAGCCAGAATAGGGAGAAAAATGCTGATAAAAGAATACTTTGAAATTATACAGACTGATGCTTCATATGTAAATGTTTTAAAGCATGATATCTCCTTTCTCACAGACACAGATAGATTTGAAAAAATGTTTGATACAAAAGAACTGAAACATGAAAGGTTCTTGAGGAAGGTAGCAGTTTATTTCGCAGAAAAAAATGGGTTGCGTGAACAATATTGTGCCTTGTTAGAGCTCCGAGCGGTTACTAGGCCAAACAAAATTTTGGCTAGACCCTTAGCGTTGCTCACGGGCTCGAAATTTCTACAATTGTTAAATGATTTTAATATTGCACTTCCCAAGACACCTCAACGACAACTAGCTTCTGCTTTACAATCTAATGCACACGTCGTTAGACCTTCAATTGAATTAGAATTTTCCGAATGGCGTGAATTGGGAGTCAAAGCTGTAGCCAATCGAGTAATGACATGTCGACCGAAGGAAGTAGAGGCATATCTTCAAGAGACACTCACCTGGAGCCGGACGTTACGAGTAGCTTTGGTGCTGGCGAAATGGGCAAATAAAGAATATGAAGCATACAAACATTTCGTTTCTAAACGACCCGGCGCAGCGTTTAAAGCTGCATTGAAGTATTTCAGGCGTGCGGGTGATAATCTGGACTCACGTATTTGGCACACAGTAAAACCTCATATTACTGATGTAAAACACATACCATCAGTAATTAAGTGTGAATATTGTGTCCTTGCGTATAAGTCATATAAGTCGTCTTCCAAAAATACAGCAATTTCTATTCTGTACCATATAGCTAACTTACTGCCTGAGGTAGAAGATCAGTTTATTATTGAAGAAGTTGAAAGTTATTTGCGTGATGATTGCACTAAAAAGATGTTTATAAGAAGATCGCGTGACGATCGTTGTTGCTCCTTAGTATATGTCAACATCATAGGCAAATTTTTGTTGCTCAGTACATCTGAAGAAGAGTTTGAAGAGAGGTTTCGCAAGATTGGAGCATCGTTTTTTGAGCGCTTTGAATATTTGTGGACGACATTCGATAGCAGCACTAAACGTGATGATTTTTTCAGTCTTGTTAAATATGATTTGTTGGACTCATTTCTGAATTCTTTGCATTACAATAAGATATATTTTGATACAAAATACCCGTCGTGCTTAACTATCTTTGAAAAGACAACTGAATGGATGCAGAGTTTCTTGCCATTAGTAAAGTGGTTTGGATCTTACGTGGAAGTTCATATAATGATGATTTATGTAAAAACTGTCAGATACTGTATTAAACAGAGACCTGAGATATTTTCAAATGAATATAGAAAACAACACGAAGGCGTGTATATGGTTGGAAATATTTTCGGAAAATTTATCGCAAACGAAGTAAAAGAAATAACAACTAAATATTTTCCATCAGCAATAGGGTTTTATGAGGAGAAACTTATGAAATTTATGTTTCAAAGATTAGGATTTACATATATTGAGAACGATGAATGTGTTTTAAATTTCGCTAAAGCAATGTTGAAAGGAATGCTGTCTACGGAAGAATCCATTCCTGTTCGAGTATTGGCAACTCGTGTTTACAAAAAATTGAAGCAAAGAATTGATGATGACGATATAAACGAAATTTTAAAGACGTTAATGGAAAGCAAATGCAACGAACTACGCTTCTGTTCTAGGTTTAATAACTTTGATAAATATTTTTCGTATTGGTAAAATAAAGAAAGTGCTTAATTCAAAATGCTCACTTAACCTGACCATTTACAGTTACACATTATGCTAACTTTGAAAATAAATGTGCTTAAAAGTAGAATTACAACAGTGAACATTCATGTAACATAGTTTCTTTAAGCAGGTAAACTAATAGTATCAATTTTAGAAATTATTTGAATTAAATTCGTGTAATAATCTAAGTAACTCTCTTTGTCAACTCAAATACCGAGTACAAAACGCAAATAATTATTACCAATGATAATTTGTAAAAAAAACAATACCGATGATATTTTGTAAATAAAGTGTTTATTCTTAGTCACTATTGATAACCCTCACATAGTTCAAAATGTGTTATTTTGTTAGAGCCGTTACAGGATTTCCGAGATAAATATTCATGTCGAATTATGTAAACCAGTACTTAATTCTTTAACATCCACCGGTGTCCATATGAGTATACCTATATCATCATCATCATCATCATCATATCAGCCGAAAGACGTCCACTGCTGAACATAGGCCTCCCCCAAAGATACCTATATATTGTTATAAAATGTTATGTTACGATTATGATGCACACATAATGGTAGACCGGTACTCTAATTTGTAACAGCATCAACATGTATTACAGTAAATAAAATTGTTTAGTTGGTATATGTCTTTTTTTGGAATTACGTGCACCTATTGGAATTACGTCCCGATAAACTACTGTTCCTTTTAAGGTTTGCTTGGGGAAGTTGGGTATCAAGATAAGATGCTTACTTTGAAGGTTATACAAAAATACTTTTAAACTGGTTTTCCCAGACTACAGCGGCCGTACAGCGAACAGCGAAATCCGCAAATTTCGAAGATTTGTCTCTTTCACTCTTGTGACGCCTACGTTGGACTGATGTAGAAAAAAACTTCAAATGTCCTGTTTCCGGCATTTTCGCAAATCGTCTGTCCTGAGGGCCTAGGCCTACTACGACCATCGAAAGTTCGAAACCGTCAAGCATTCATGATCTGACTTTTTCACTCTAAAATGAAAGTGTAGCTGGAGTGACAGAGATCGAACACGACTTTCGATGTTCGTGATCGAGACCCAAGGTCAAGCAAGTCAGGTGAATAAGTATCGTTTAGTGAGATAGTCTGATATCGATACCTACGTGTGGTGGTCTAGAGCAGTGTTTTTCAAACTTTTTGGTGTCACGGCCCTTTTAGCTGCTCAATTTTTTTCGTGACCCCCCTTACCTCGTTTCTACGACAAATACCTATAAGTAGTACAAGTTCCTATAACAAGGTATAACAAATTTGGAACGCACCTTTCTATCATTCACTCGGTTACATATTACGCATTTTAGAACGCACCCTATATTTATTTATATGGGTAAGTAGATTCTGTTTATCAACCTACTCATTCTCATTATTTTTCTTATCACGGGAGCGTTGTACAGTTTGATTCTTTCCCTTGCATGGCTAAAATCGTCCAAGACTCCGTGAACATAAAAATTCATATTCCTGTTATGGTGGAAAGCTTGCAAAGTTTAAAAACCCAACTGTTTAAGTTATTTCTCAAACAAAACATTGATTGGTGATGGAAAAAGTTGGATTTTGAATCCTTTTTTGAATAAGTCCGTTGAGCTGGCTGATCTCAATGCCTCGGCGAAAGAAATACTTTTGGAACTTGCATCTGATAGAATGCTTAAGTTGGAGTTCGTATCTATTACAATTGGTGCGTTCTGGGTAAAAATAATGACAGAATATCCAAATTTAGCATAAGAGGCCCTTAAAGTTTTGATCCAATTTGCTACTTCATAATTATGCGAGCTGACGTTTTCAACAATGGTGGACATAAAAAAAAAGGGAATAGATTAAATTTAGAAAATGATTTAATTATCAGCGTGTCGCGACAGGAACCTCGGTTTAACAAATTAGTCAAAATGAAGCAAGCTCATACTTCACACTAAATTGTCCTACCTAATTATAAAATAAATACAATTCTTGTAATATCTTAAATTATTTGTTTTATTAACAATATTTACTTAATTTTAAAAACCTCCGACTTTTTAAGTTAGGAAAAATCAAATCAGGCTGTCATAAGTTGCTTTTAAAGCTGAACTTCGTCGCGACCCCCCTGGGGGTCGCGACCCACAGTTTGAAAAACACTGGTCTAGAGGTATTATAAGCCGAATTTATCTGCGAAAATTGAAACTGGGTTGCTTGCAGGCTTCCTAGCAAACAGTAAGTTTTATATAAGGTTTAAGTATAAAACAGACACAGCTGTCATTGCCGGTATTAAATAATTAATGAGAGATAGATATAGCAATGTTACGATTGTTTAACATTGCTGTATCTATCTCTCATTAATTATGGAAATTGGCACTGTTAGCCTACCCCTTTTGTGATACGTGATATACCAACCTCTTTGAGTAAATAAATAAATATCTTGGGACATCTTACACAAATCGACCTAGTCCCACGGTAAGATCAGTTAAGGCTTGTGATGTGGGTACCAAGCGACAAGCGACGATATAATACAGTGTGGAATATAACTCAGGCCGTGGAGGAAAACTACTTTAATTCCTTAAGCTAGCTCATTTTACTTAAAGGAGACATTCCTTTATTTTTGAAAAGAAACAAATTTGCATTAAAATATAGTTTTAAACTCGCTTGTTTCTCCCGGGACTCGAACCAACTAAAATTAACAAAAATACTCTTTATTTTATTATACTAATCGGTAGTATTATATTATCTAAAAAATATTTGGTTACTGCTCACTTTTAACAAGTAAAAGACACGTAACAGTTCTGTTATCTCTCCAACACTCAAAGACTTTTTTAAGTATTTAAGACCAAGGAACAAATATTTGTGATAAATAAATACACAAATAATGCCCTCGCTGGGATTCGAACCCGGAACCTTCAGTCCTATTAACTTCAGGCCTCGGGTTCCCGTAGGAGGTGCCCTCGGGCCTGCAGCCCTCGGGTTGATGTTGATACACTGACAGCTTGCGTTAACTAGGCCACGGAGGCTGACAATCTTTGAGTATAGAGACAGAAGACTTCATTAATAATATGTACCTAGGTGTATAGGACATATATTTTCATCTTAATTGAATCACACATAATCCAATGAGAATTTCGATAAAGAAATTTGTATATTTACGTATGGATAAGATTCACGATTTTTCCGATAGTCTTAACATCATAAATATAAGGCTCATTTCTGAACTGTCAAGTGTTCATTCAGGCCGGCCTTATACAGTCGGGGAATTTAAATTCCTACCCACCTAAGGATCAATATCGTATAGCAAACAGTCATCATAAGAGCTATCTACTAAGCACAACGTTACTTTGACATATCAGACGCATTCGTTTGTGTTACTAGGCAACTGATATGAATAAGAACGTTGACATGGGGAACTGTAAAACGTCAAGGCACTGCTAAAAATGGATGACAGTAATCGAAAATGTAACAAAATATATTTCTATCGCTTTCAGTCTTGCAAGTTTAAATTTTTGATTGTCGACGAATCCAGACAATGGTCTACTACCGCGAACTACGAAATTCGTAAATATCGATCATTTTTCTCTGTCACTCTAACGAAGGCGTCATTAGAGAGTGAGAGACAAATTCTCGAAATTTGCGGATTTCAAAGTTCGCGGTAGGGCCGCTGGTGCCGATATATAGGCTGAATGCAAAAGGTTTATGTCGATAAACTAACATAATTGACTAAAGTGATAATTCAATAAAAGCATAACGGACGTTCTTTATTCATAACATATATTATTCATAACAAGAACACTATTTTATCTCATTCAATCTTATTTAATCAATCACTTGACCAAGGTGTTTATTAAAAAAATAAGTTTTCAACGCAACAAATTAACACAATAGTCATAAAAAATTCAATCAAAAACACGTGTATCCACCAAGATCGCGAATGACCACGCCACAAATGTAATCTTCCGGTTTGAGACCTGGGGCCCATTTCTTTTGAGAAATGGGCCTCTATGCTGTAGATGTCTAGTCAAGATTTCATTACTGACGGGCGAAGTGATGTCGCGCTGCTTTATGAGCCTCGGTCAATGCAATTTTTTTCGCAGGCCGCCTGTGATGAAAATCCATTGCATGTAGGCAATTCCTTATTGTTCTAGGGTGAACGTCAAACATTTCTGCAAACCGTCCTGTTGTCGTAGAGCCATCCAAATTATATTGACGTCGCATTAATCGGCGTTGGTCTTCGGCTAATGCTAGCAGGCGATGGTTATTTTGCCTTTGATCAATAAGGTTTCCTTCAACATTGTATCGCCGTACCCAACGGCGAGCAGTGTTCCTAATCACATTTAACCAACGTGCTATTTCTTGAATTCCTACTCCTTCCTGGTGTAACTCTAACATTTGCGCTCACAATAATTTCGCTTTTGAAAATTATTTCACAATTTTCTCGACTGACACTGACATCATCTGCCATGTGTTTAAGTAATTATTTATTAGAAAAGTAAATAACTTCGTAAAGAGGTTCTATGTGACGTACAGTGACACTGACAAATAATGGGTATTGACACATCAATACTAAAATTAAAATTTCGACCTTAATGCATCGTGAATGCCTAACAACATTTCTACGAAATGGGTAGGAAATTAAATTCCCTGACTGTACATCCGGAATCAGATTATGAATTAATACTCTTAATTCATATTATGAATTCATAACGCACGGATTTGCATACAATTTAGCTGTTGACCACACACATTCTGATTTTTTCAGATTGATCTGACAAAGTTGATCTGACGTGCGTTATGAATTCAGAATATGAAAAAATTCAGAACACACGTCTTTCCATACAATATCGAAGACCAACACACACATTCTGATTTCAGATTATGAATACATAGACAAAACGTCGTTCTGTATGTCTAATTGTATATGCTTAGGTTGTCAATGTCACCATCACGTAAATTTCCAGGATTTTTCTCTGTTACTCAAACGAAGGCGTCAATAGAGTGAGAGAGACAAATCCTCGAAATTTATGAATTTCGTTTTTCGCGGTAGGGCCGCAGACGTTTTTGCAAGACAACTGTCAAGTGTCAACCTGAAATCTGAATGTTAATTATGAATTCTTACTCTGATTTCGGATGTGTCAGGCAAGAGAACGGAATAAGATTATGAATTCATATTATGAATACTTACTCTGATTCCGGATGTATAAGGCTGGCCTTAGAAATCGGCAACTATAGGGAATTTTTCTACTTTGCTGTATACATACATAAGCCGCCATTAAGATAGACATAGGTACGATAGGTAGGCATACTTCAGTGGCTAAAAATAACAAGCAGCCAAAAAGTCCAGACGGTGACGTCATGTTTTTATCGCGCATTCATGTTGTGCATTTCGTTTAGTTCAACGTATTCGATTACTCTAGTTAGTTGGTTTACTTAATAATATTATATATTCAATCCAATATAACGAGTAGTGTTTTTAGTTTAGCATTGGAAGTGATTTTATGGACTTTGTACATATTTGGCTAAGTGTACAAGTAGAAGTCTATTCAAGAATTCTCCAATGTCTGTGGTAATGTAGTTTTTGCATACCTAATTAATCTCCTTTAAGTTAACGCCAACACTGGTTGTATTTTTTTCTACGTTACCTAATATTAACACACAAATAGATCTAGTCCCACGGTAAGCTCAAATAAAACTTGTAAATTACCAACTTAATTGATAGGTTTCAACGTATCTTAGGTTCAACGTAACGACGTGGCTCCGTTGCGTCGTCTGATCTGGCGTAGGAGGATAATATAACATCGAGGTCTAACGCCAGCCAACCAGTTATTAACCGACTTCAAAAAGGAGGAGGTTTACAATTCGTCGAAATCTTTTTTTTTTTTTATGTATGTTCCCCGATTACTCGAAGACGCGTGGACCGATTTGAAAAATTGTTTTTTTGTTTGAAAGGGTATACTTTCTAGCTGGTCCCATTGTCACCAAATCCAGATTTGATGATGGGATCCTGGAGAAATCGAGGGAACTCTTCAAATATTGTAGGCACACATGACATTTTTCATTTATTTTCGAAGACTAATGAAGTATTTGCGTCTAGTCATGAACGTCTTAAGTTGGTAATCTGATGATAGAAGGTACAACTCCTTAGCAATTAGGAGTTGGGGGATAATTCTTTAAATATAGCATATTTGTGTGTTTTGGAAGCTATTCGAGTATTTGCCTTTAGGTGGTCATCCTTTCATGTTGGTGAGCTGATGATGGAAGGTGCAACTCCTTAGAGATTAGGAGTTGGGGGATAATTCTTAAATATACCATATTTCATGTATTTTGGAAGCTATTCGAGTATATGCCTTTAGGTGGTCATAGTCTCATGTTGGTGAGCTGATGATGAAAGGTATAACTCCTTAACGATTAGGAGTTGGAGGATAATTCTTTGAATATAACAACTGTCATACATTTTCGAAATCTATTCAAGTGTTTGCTTACTAAGCTTAGTAGTTACCGGTTAGTGATTCTTTAAATAGGCATGCTAAGACTGTTACCTATAATCTTTGAAACGATTCATACCTGCTGATGATACAATGTATAGCTCCTTGATAATGGGATAATTCTTTGAATATCGCACAGACAGTTTGTTGTATATTCATATAAGTTAGCCAGTTCGGGTTTTCTGGCCTACTACAGTGCAGTACATTCTAATTACAAGTATTAAGAGCATACTAAATAACGATTTTATATAAATTACACTACTAAAAAGCAAAAAATAAAATATTTTAAAATAAAAATAAAACCGCCTTCAAAAATTCGCCCGAACTAAAAAGTTAAAAATAATTTTATTTCCTACTTCTTAGGATTTCCTACCCAAACCTTTAAACCTTTTACCCTATTCATTGAAATAAAATATTATGGCTAGGTATACTACAGATTTCTTAGAAGTCGGTGCCAAGCCAAATATGTTCACTTCGCGAGTATTATGTATTTGGTAGAGCTTTGTAACTTACTGTCACTCCGGTTATGCTTTCATCAAAATGACTGAGGCAGACCATTCTGTTGATAAAAGCGGAGTGACAGTAAGTTAGAAAGCTCTATCTAATATATACCTATGAACGTACTTAGCTTGGCACCGACTTCTAAGAAATCTGTAGTATACCTAGCCATAATATTTTATTTCAATGAATAGGGTAAAAGGTTTAAAGGTTTGGGTAGGAAATCCTAAGAAGTAGGAAATAAAATTATTTTTAACTTTTTAGTTCGGGCGAATTTTTGAAGGCGGTTTTATTTTTATTTTAAAATATTTTTTCAATGTACCGATTCTATGACGCCAGCTCAAAATGCCAGAACATAGCCAATCGCTTTTCTTAACACCGCGCATATGTCGGCGTAACACCTTTGACAAATGCAAAATGAATACACGGTGGAATTTAATTGGTGAACAGGAACCCATTTTTCTAATTCAGTAATCGATGGCGGTCACGTTTATGTAGTACTTAAGTGGAACCAAGTTTTTTTTTTTAGCATAACAAATTTTTATGTTGAAATTAAACTTTAATTAAAATTTATTGTCACCCTACTAATGGTAAAAGTTTAATACCTCTTTTCAAACTATCAGCCATGCATCGCTCTTATTTTACATAGGAATAGAGTCTATCGCAAAAATTAAAGCATGTGAGTGGTTATTGCTCATTTACGTTTTAAGTTTCTATGGCTGATAGTTTGAAAAGAGGTATTAAACTTTTCAGACTAAACCATTACGAATAGTAGGGTGACAATAAATTTTAATTTCAACATAAAAAAAAAATTGTGCTAAAAAAAACTTGGTTCCACTTAAGTACTACATAAACGTGACCGCCATCGATTACTGAATTAGAACAATGGGTTCCTGTTCACCGATTAAATTCCACCGTGTATAGCCAAGAACTGTGATGGACCAAGCACAACTACTTATTTTTAAATGGCGATTTAAGTTTGTATAGGTTGATATTGAAATTCATTACCCTGATGCTTTGAAGAGGGGCTGACACATGCCAACTAATATTCAGAACCGTTTTTGAAAGGCACTTTAGTATGGCGTGCGGCTTCCATGTTATATTTATTTGTAGATACTTAGTAAACGTAATCAAGAGTAATATCAATTAAGGTATGTGTTTTGGGTACTACAGCGACAATATACCTACAGCCATAGTAGATGGAACCATGATCAGCCTCCGATCATGATTTGTCAGCTTCCGTAGTCTAGTTGGTAGTGACTCTGCTGGTTTGAATACAGCGAGGGCATTATTTGTGTATTTATTTATCACAAGTACTTGCTTTTAAGTTAGATGGTGGCTGTCTATGTATTTAAGGATCTATTATACAGGGTTATTTTTTCACAGGTACAATAAATTTACCATAGCATTGGTGTCGATAATAGATCACATTTATCAAATAAAATCAACATTTTTTTTGTAAAATTTTATTAATTTGTCCTTTATGCAAATGTTACATAATGGGCGCACTAATTACAAGGCATCAACGATGCGGTATGACGAAGGCGGCAGGGATTGGTGATCCAACCCGCCATGCTGCGCGCGATGACATTTCAAACAAACAGTTGACAGTTCTAGCGTTTTGCTACTTATAGTTTATGCACGTCGATAGATGTGTAATACGTCCACATTTCTTGCTAGATTTGCGGATAAGTTCAAACATTAGTATTTTAGTTGTTTTGTTCCAAAGGGGTAGTAAAAAGAAATGATATTTAGATATTTTGTATTTTGGACTACTATTATGTATGTTGATTTGTTGTTCTGGTGAAAAAGTAACCGTTTATATTGTCGCTTGATACAAGGCTTAATAATTATAAAAATCGACCTAGTCCCACGGTAAGCTCAATTATTGCGCTTACCGTGGGACTAGGTCGATTTGTACAATATATCCTAACATATTTTTATTAATATTATTGTCAAGGAACAAATATTTATGATGTACATATATTATACACGGTGTAACACGAGGAACTTATAACTTTAACAGCGTATACCTAAGGGCGTGAGGAACAAAAAATGATACCTAAATGAACGCAGTTCGAAATAGGTATGACTTTTTTCGGCGTTTCAATACTCGAGAAATTGGGCATAACCTATTTGAAATCCTATAAACGCATATTACAAATAAATATATAAAATTCTACCTAATCAATAATAAAAC
>JALPQI010010743.1:0-45724 GCA_025490895.1 Thaumatotibia leucotreta
AATCCCTTTTGAATCGTAGCCTGAAATTCAAATAACAATTCAATCAAGATATTTTCGTAGTAACGCCAATTACTTAATACAATTTGTATTAAAAGTGTTTATTAATAATACCTTGTTAGCATTTTGAAGCTTTTTAAAATGTGTAAACTATAAAATGAGATATTATTGAAAAATATAATATTTTGTGTTTTCTATCAAGCAACTTATTTGTAGGTTAGATTAGAAACTCTAACGTTCCGTTTCCTGCCGCAGCTTTCTTGAAAAGACGGAAAATTTATACTATAAAATAAATAAGACGAATTCAAATATCGGGAGTAATTTCAGAAGGAAATGTGAATATTCCAAAAACATGTCGAGCAATGCGTTTAGTAAAATTCGGTTCTGTACGTTTAAACCGCAGTCACAGTCAGCCTTCGTCTCTGAATCTGAAATTATGCCACGTGAAACGAAATGAAGCATTTTGACGGATGACAATGCGTGGGCTCTACACACTGTGTTAGAAATTGCGTACGATTTGTATACATGAACATTAATCCTACATTCATGACATGAACCAATGCAATGCAATGAACCAGAAACCTACCACCGCGAAAATCGAAATTCGTAAATTTCGAGGATTTTTGTCTGTCACTCAAGCGAAGGGGTCATTAGAGTGAGAGAGCCAAAACCTCTAAATTTACCAATTTAGTTTTTCGCGGTAGGGCCGCAGCCACGATCACATCACAGGCCTGCTACCGCGAACACCGAAGTTCGCAAATTTCGGGGATTTTTCTCTGTCACTCTAATGACGCCTTCTTTGGTGTGACAGAGACAAATCCCCGCAATTTGCGAACTTCGGTGTTCGCGGTAGCAGGCCAGTACATACACGAACTGTGGAAGTTATACAGTGCAATTAAAATTAGCTAACAAATCGGCTCTTACCCTTTGGCTCTTATCCCGATCGCATAAATTACAAGATAGATAATATATAAAACCCGAATCGTTGTCATTCTGATGTTAATCGTACCATACAATGTCCTCAACTCGGGTATTCCCATTAGTATGGCAACACAGTCCTTGAAGTCTAGGTCTAGGTATTGATTGAACGCGTAAATATTTTATTTCTGGGAATAAAGAATAGCTATATCGGTGTTCATTTCAACTGTAGTGTGCTGCTGAAGCCGAATAGGAACCGTTCCAATACCTAATAATCACCAAAAGTTAGCCTGTGTAGAAATGGGTGTATTGTAAGTACCTACCTATTTATGTACAACATATTGATGTTATTTTTACGTTATTCCAAAAAGTTCTGTAACACAACATTAGTGGATGTATCTGGGCAGTTAAAACATATGTACACTTTTTAGACTTTCGAAACGATTGTTTCCAAAAATACTTGAAGAGCTGGGTGCTTAGCCAAGTTGCCAATCGCTAGCGCCTGCTAGCGCAACGTAGTTTTCCCTCTTTGTCGCACTAATATGAAGGAGTGATAGAGAGGGAAAGCGACGATGCGCTAGCAAGTGCTAGCGATTGGCAACTTGGCTAAGCATCCTTGTCCTTAAAACTTTTTTCATCACACCTGTTCGGTAAGTGCGCCAATACGCTGCGGTGATGCGCGCCGTAGGTGTGTCATTACGTCATAGTAGGCCGTTAAGGATTTTCATACAACATTACGTCGCACTAGCGCGGTCCGGCGCACGCCGCCTATGCCTACCTACTAGCGACCTGCCCCGGCTTCGCACGGGTACTATACCTACATAAAAACCTTCGTCTTGAATTACTCTACCTATTTAAAAAAATCTCATCAAAATCCGTTGCGCAGTTTTTGAAGATTTAAGCGTACAAAGGGACATAGGGACAGAAAAGTGACTTTATTTTATACTATGTAGTGATAGTGATTAGGTACTAAAGATGCATATGCACATATTTACCCTCAAAAATTATATTTCCACACAGCGGTTCATTTCCTTTGTAGGCACTTACTATTTTATTATGGAATAGAAGCAAATAGGCCGCAGATATACTTAGTCGCTTGTAATAATTTTACGAGGCACAAAATGACTTAGGTACTTACTCAGTTTATTTTGACCATGGAACTTTCTCAATTAATACATGTCTGAGGATGCGCCTGATCGCTGCCACTATTTTATTATTAATTATATACTTAGACACTCAGTTATCTATACCTTGCAAACATTTTATTTATGAATGAGTAATTTACGTCACCCGGAGACCGTCTACGAAGATGATCCTTTTCTTGGTTTTTCAGCTCAGTGAACGTATCGCAACGCGGTCCCAACTTAAAAATCGGCTTCGCAATAGTAATACAGGGCTACACTTTTAAAAGAGATACCGATCCCATTAATATAGACGACTTGGCTGAAGTCATAATAAAAGTACGTTCAATTCAAACGAATACCGAAGCACTGTCTCTGTACATCAAAATGAGGAAGAATGAAAACGCAAAGATTCCAACAGTCCCTCTGAAAGTATGTTGCGAAGAATTCAACGAACAGTTCTTCTGCGGTGACAAATGGGTAGAAGCTGAAATGGACAACGTAAAATGTGACTCTACAACTAAATGCCAAGGCTATAATTGCGGAACCAGCATATATTATTACAATTTCGAGATAAATATTGCTGTAGACCCTGCTGCGCCACAAGCATCAGTTATAACGAATGAATTGTATGAGGATGAAGAATTTACTGACTTTGAATTGCAGTCTGAAGAGGGCACATTGCCTGTGCATAAAAGTGTTATGTCAATTCACAGCAATATGTTTAGAACAATGATGAGAGGTGATTGGAAGGAAACATCGCAGGTCACATTAACATGGATGGAGTGACGATGCAGACCCTACAACATTTGAAGGACTACATGTACCTCGGAATCTTGCCTGAGGAAGGACTAGAACCATTGCTATTGATCGCTGTTCGCTACTTCATAGACAAGTTGAAGGTCAGATGCATTGCGAAACTGGTTAAGTCAGTGACGCCGGATAGCTTGGATGGTCTTATCCAATTTGCGTGCCACCACAACATTCCTGAGTTGATGAAGGCGCTGGTAATTAGCACTCCAGATAGTGTTATAAATTGTTTTCGTCAAGTAAAAATCGTAGACTAGACTAGACTATCTAAGTAATAATTTGTCACGTAAAACTTTGAAAGCTTGCAGCCCTACCGCGAACTTCGAAATCCGCAAACTTCGGGGATTTTTCTGTCGCTCTACTAACGTTTTCGTTGGATTTTCGGTGTTTGCGGTAGTAGACCAGGATGCTTAGCCAAGTTGCCAATCGCTAGCGCTTGGTAGCGTATCGTAGTTTTCCCTCTCTGTCACTCTTGCGTATTAGTGCGACGAAGACAGCTAGCTGCCTTTCGTTTACGATTGACGATTAAGCGTTAGTGATTGGCAACTTGTCTAAGCACCCAGGCCTAAAATCGAAATTAGTAAATTTCGAGGAGTTTTCTCTGTCAATCCAACGAAGGTACGAACCGAAATTTCCGGATTTCGGTGTTCGCGGTAGTAGGCCTTACCATGAGTTGGCAAGTGACGGTTCGGTTCGTGTTTATTCGATATGTCAAGCAGTATATCGCTCTCGCTCTGGTGCACTGGAGCGAGCGCAATGGACTACTTTAAGCGTGAAGTAAACGTTACCATACTTGCCAACTCATGGTAAGGTTATGCGGGGCAAATGTAACTATGAGATGAATGCGACTAATTGCAATTTCTCTTTATTTGTTCCTAAGATCTTAAATTTTTGAATATAGGATTTTGTTAGAGTTATGGAAAGAAACACAATAATACGTAGAATTTTCTTATGAAACCTATTAGATAAAGATAAATTTCCATTAGTTGCATTTGTCCCACATGACCTTACGGCTACCTACTGTCTGTCGGGTTATTGATTGGTAAGTAGTAAGTTTACCATTATAGTATGTATTAGCGCGAGGCAAAATTAAGAATTTGAGTAATTATGAAAGTCAGATGAGATTATCGATTATATATATATAATAGCCAGTCGTTTTAAATAATGGCCAGGCATAGAAGTCGCGGTGGCAAGACCAAAATTTTGCTAGGGGAAGTTCCAACAGTTGATTTTACTTTATCGAGAAGTTTTTTTTTTTAAGAAGTAGGTACCTAACAGTATGAATTATGACTTTGAAATAAATGTATCTAAATTAGGCTTACAGTTAAGTATTTTAGTTATTTTCTATATCACCTAATATGAAATGTAAAATTTCGTAATGAGTACCTATTCATTTATCAATGATTTTTATAACGGATTTTTAGTTACTTGACGTTATTGCTACCGTAACTTGTATGTGTGATAATGGTATTTAATTATCTAAGTGTTCAACTATTTTAAAATAAAGTATCCTTCGCATCAGCAGTATCATTTGAGTTGTTTCATTTGTAAATCTGCCTACGAAATTAAACGAAAATTAAGTGTTATTATTATTGTTTACATTATATTTCCGAAATAAAAATAAAATAAAACGAGGTGATGAAAATATAAATGTTTATTCAAACATTTTGTTTGCTAACAGTACAGTTCACGCTGCTAAAAATACAGCCACAATATTCACTCCATACATTTCTTGCGCTTTTGACCATTAACAAATCAAGGACACTTAACACAATAAAAAATACGAAATTTCAATACGAAACTTTTCTACTATACACATCTAACGCGTGGGGTTTTTTTTTATCAAATTGAGAGATCGATTTACTTCCTAAAAATCGTTTATACATGAATATAGAAGCACAAATATAAGTACAAATAACATAGATTAAACAACTATAAGTACACATAACATTGTGACATTTGAATACATTAAAAATAATGAGTCAATAATTTGTGACATATTTTTTGAACTCACGAATAAAACACACTTTACTGGAATACAAGAAATATGTCACAAGTTTAAATCCCATAATATTATGGCATCTAGTATCACCTATAAGCAAAACACGCATTACATACAATAATGTATTTATGAATGTTTCTTTATTGTTAAACTACCGACTATTATAAAGGCACTTTGTAAATTACCATCTAAAACAATACACTTAGTTAAATTACTTCAACTTAAAAGGTATAAGTACCTTCAGTATAAGTGACAATTTTTATTCTTAAAATTAAGTTGATCATTATTTTTACCGAAAATACTAGTAGCGAGTATTAGGTGATGATCTAATGCATTTCTACTAGTATTTTAGAGGTAGGTACTTGGCTTTTTTACTGTACAATGACATATGCATTTGGCAGTGTCGATTAATTTCTAGTTAATTATGTATGTCAGCACATGAAATAACGTTTCATCTTTTTTTGTTACAAAAAAATATATACGCCATATTTACGCAAATACGGTAATAGATAGGTAGGTAGACACTAAAGGTAAAGAAAACCATATTTGCGTAAATATGTCCAAGTCTGTAGCGCACCATCGTCGACACAATTAGACGATCATTCCTACCCCCCTTGTTCATAAACGTCTCCTATTTAGCAATAAAATAGGTATTGTTTGTGTTTTTCGGTCCTATAGACATATTGATAAGACAGAAAGGAACAAACTATACTTATCAGCTTGCTAATTTAGGAGCCGTTTATGATTAAGGGGCTAGACTTTACACTTATTGCAATAAGAATCAAGTATGGTCAGTCACCTAAGTAGGTATTACCTATAGATAAATTACCGCGATGGTGGAATTGCATATGTAGTAGTATTGTGTTTTCAATCTCGTATGCATTCTACTTTTTATCGACTCTTGTACTGTCATTATTTGACTAATAGTGAACCTAATTGCAAAGACATACGATCCACATTAAGAGTGTTACTTTTAGTAACACCACTACAAATATAATTCCGATATCTCGATGATTTATCTATACTTACACCTGCAGGTTACGATATAACTTGAAATCACTTGACTTCGTTGTATTCATACTGAGCACTATTTGAGGCTTTTCTTACGATTCTAAATCCTAAAACCTAAAAGTCCGAAGCTACGTTATCATATCACGTTTACTAAACTATTTAGCACCATACCTTAACACATCGAGTCGTGTTGCCCGTTACTCGGCCCCGCGTAGGGTGAAGACACATTTATCAGCATGCGTACGCATTTTCTCTATAGAAAACGTCAGTTTAGTATGGAACCGCGTCCAGCTTTCCGCACGCGTACGCATGCTAACACGTTTCATACTAAACGGCCAATTTCATTAGACAAAATGCATACGCAGCTGATATGTGTCTTAACCCTTAATATCGCAACAATCATACATATTCACTTGTTACATTTTCTTTGAAATAATGTATGAAATTAGAACATATCAGAATATATCAAATATCAACAATAAGTTTACTTTAGATTGTACATCATTAACATCAAAAGTATTAAAAATAAAATTGCTCTGTCCAAATAGTCATACAAAAGTACGGCTACATTGCATGGCACTATCACTCATTCACACAATGATTTGTTATAATTTTCATACATTTTGTATGCAATAGTGACAATGAAACATAGATACATTTTGATACACATTTGAAATGACTTACAAAACTTATGTCTTATCTAAATAGTGATTCAGACATTTATTCTACGTACCACCACCATTTTCATACATTTTGTATGCAAACAATGATACAATAAACATCTCAGAAAATTACTTACAAAAACTGTCTTGTTACTCAGATATTTGTTCTAATCGCCACAATTTTCATACATTAAGTATGCAGTAGTGGTAATGTAAAATCTAAAAACAAACATTGAAAAAGACTTACCGACAAATCTTTTGTCCTGTCACTATTCAGACATCTTGCAGACGGCCTAAACACACTCAATCACAATTCACAGCCACATTAGGAACTAAGTTTCACAAATCCGAAGTAAGAATGTCCCGGCCGGAGCCACAGGATCTGATTCTGTTCTCTCTGGCCTAGATTAACACTGTCTCCGGCACTGAATCTGGCCACCGTTTGCACTGAGCAGGACATCTGGGCCTGCTTAGGGTTCTTGTTGGAAGTGTTGTCTCCGGTGGCACAGGTGGAGAGCAGACGGGGCTGAGAAGACTGCAGCGCCCAGAGGAAGTAGCAGTTTGGTGCCCGGGATAGGTATACTATCTGTGGAAGAGAATAGGCCTTTATACCATGTGTTCACGCTAAGGAAATTTACTAAAGTTAAACTAAAAGCACTAAGGGTGAAGCTGAAGACATATATCAGCATGCGTAGGTACGCATTTTGTCTAATGAAATCTTCCGTTTAGTATGAAACGTGTAAGCATGCGTACGCGTGCGGAAAGCTGGACGCGTACGCATGCTACTAACATTACCTATGGACAAAATGCGTACGCATGCTGATAAATGTGTCTTCACACACTCACACTCCCTGTATCAACCGTGAACTTCGAAAAACGAAAATTTCAACCATGTCTTTATTTAAATGATGACTTCTTTGGAATGACAGACTGATTCGCAATTTACGATTTTCGAAGGTACTGCGGCGTACTGATTGGCCGTAGCAGTACATGTACATAAATTCTATCCGACTGTTTCTACTGTGTACACATTTTTCAGCTACAAAGGTATTTCAGTTTCAGTTCAGTTTCAGTTTCTTTATTGGTAATAAGTAAATAATTACAGGTCAATCAATTATTTAACATTCATTCGGTTCAATATACACTTCAACATTTAAAAAATATGTTAGGACTAATACATTGTCAATATCATTATACAATTTACATTATTAAGACTATATTTTAATTTCAGCATTACATAACATACTCGTACATAATTATAATTAATATTATTAAAAATAAACTTCTATTAAATAGATTTACCATGTCAAATTTACGCCCTCTGAATGAACTCGTCTACGGAATAGCATGCCTCATCAATTAAATATATTTTCAACTTCTTTAGGAAGACCGTGTCACTTTCTGAATATTTAATGTCATTGGGAAGTTTGTTGAAAATTCTCGGCCCAATGACACTCAGTGACTTACGGGACTTGGCGAGTCGTTGTACCGGAGCCACCAGCTGCGGCGCCCTTCGGCTGCTACCACTGCGGCTACAGTTTGTTTTGTATAGTGCAAGATTTTCCCTAACATATTTACACGCTGCGAGTATGTAAACTGAGGGCAGAGTAAGTATTTTTTGTGCCCTAAACAGTTCTTTAGCCGGATGATCCATGGGTTTCCTGCAAATTATTCTTATAGCGCGTTTTTGGATTTTAAATACGCTGTCACGACTTGCGGCCAAGCCCCATAGATCGACTCCTTGATTTGACATGACTACATCTTTATATGTGTACGAGTATTACAATATATAAACTTTTTCAATATAATAAACTTTTTAGAATTGTAACTAACGTGAGCCTCAAACATTTAAATATTTAGCAAATGGGTTACTCAAGTAATTTAATTGCTCGACATGTTTAAATATTTAAATATAATGTAAACCTATAAAATACTAATATTTAATCGAGCATGCTTACAAGATGATCTATAATTATTTTATTACGCATAAATTGTAAATCGTTTTGCATAGGACTATCGCGAAATATTAGTATACAGGGCGTCCCAAAGTTATGGGACATGAAGGGGAAGTACCTTAAATATCGTAGATAGGATATTTTGCTGAAAGAAGACTTTATTTTAGTTTGAAAATTAAATAATACTGCATTAAAAAAAAATCCAAAAAAAATTGCTTTTTCTAGGCATCGAACCTACATTAATACGAAAAAAATGATTTTCTTCATTTTATGATGTCATTCGAAAGAATGGATAAAATATAACAATTTTCCTTATGAAACATAGTATCGAAAACTAAAAGAATAACCAAACAAGTTTGGTTAAAAATAAAAAACAAAATTGTAGTTGGTTCGATTTCCGGGTGAAGCAAGTATTTTTTTGAAAAGCTTTGAATGCACTATTATTAAATTTTAAAAATAACATTAAGTCTTCTTTCAGCAAAATACACTATCTACGATATTTAAGGTACTTGCCCTTCATGTCCCATAACTTTGGGACGCCCTGTATATCGAGCGCAATTTTCTACAATCATCAGTAATTACGTAAACCAGTGTCTATTACATACGCAAAACTTTATTTATGTTAGTAAATAATTTATATAACAATGTCAAGTATTACCGTTACTAATAAATATCAGTAGCTCTTGTAATTACGTAAAGCGGGGACTATTTTCGCGTCATCACATTGTGGTTTGGGGTTATTGTCTTTCAGGCTGGTGACAAATTTTCATTGTTCTAGGGCACCTACATTTATTAGTGTATGTCCAACATAATATTTTCCTGTGGTTTATGTTAAAATCCCAATCATAATACGTATCTATCTATTATACAGGGTGCCGATAGGGAAGGGAATGATTTTAATAGTGTAATCCAGATCTTATTTAGATACTAAAAGCTGGATTCAGACTAGTTTCGAGATAATAACATTTTCATACCAGAAAATTATTTCTCTTTCATTCATTGATAAGGATTTTTGAAGGCGTTGTTGTTGCTAGGTAATTAAGTTTAGAAATACAAATTTGCAGTCATCCTAAACACCTAAATCTTCGCAAAAATATAAATTTTAGTTTAAAATAAGTTACTAATCATATCTATTTTAAATGTATTTTTAACCACACACAAAAAAGCTTCTTTCAGCCTCAGAAATACGACGTTAAAATATTTCCTTTTCCTAGTGGGCACCTTAGGTACTAGGTCGAATTGTGCAAGATTGTATCATGATATTTATTTATTTAAATGAGAGTAGCAAATTTGAATCGGGTGTTCTAAGTTATAATTGTATAGGTACCTAAACTAATAAATACTTTGTTTAAGTATGTGTAGAATATACTATACATATATTTTCGATAAACTCTGCCACTGGATTATGTTATCTTTGCAATTAAATAATTACGTATTATATTTATTAGCAGTTTATTTTTCGGTTCTTCCCCTTTCGCAATAGTGTTGCTAATTTAAATATTACTAATATAATATGTTGTGATTAACAAGTGAATTATAACGTTATAAAGCAAATTTGCAAGTTTTGGACAAAATAGCGAAAGGTCATAATCTCCCGACGTTTGTTCACGGTAAGCACAACTGCTTTTGAGTTCCTGATACGTCCACACATTTACTCACTCTTTGTTTGATCATGGTTTGATCGAAAATTGGTCTTCTAGGTATAAATACTTTATCTATCTTCTTTTTTTTTAATAAGATTTTTCCCAAATTTAACAAGATACTTACTTGAGCATAGACTAAATAGAGTCCCCCTTCGTTGAACGTGACGTAGTCCTTGTCGGGACTCAGCACGATCTTCGATTCGCTGCCCTTCGACGACACGTTCACGTCTCGCTCCCAGGGACCGATCACAGCTGGAACAATACAATACTCTTTATTGCACTATTAAAAACTATGTTAGAAGTAAACTAATTTATTCAACTATGTTGCCGTGCTCTTGCAGGGCGTCACATGTATACCTAGTCTTAAGGCTGGGTCACACCAGATGCGTGGACGTGCGCGTGCACGTGCGCGTTGCGTGGCGTGCGCGTTGTAGCTTATGTAAATGTCATATTAGATGGCACACCGGTTGCGTGGCGTGCACGTGCACGTGCACGTACACGCATCTGGTGTGACCCAGCCTTTCCATCCTGTAAACAGTCAAGTGACTAGCAATAAATGTTTTTGACTTTGACGTTGCACTCCCCAAGTAAATAAATAATCACCAAAAAATCGACTTCAACCGATTTTTCAGTTTGTTTTGAAGTCGTTTAAAAAAAGAATTATCTATCAAATACGGTTCGCGTGATATTGAGTTATACGTCCATTTGTCGCGCACATGCTTAATTTATTTCAGACCAATGTCCATTCCATATTACATTAATTAGTAATTACAAACACAAAACAAACAATTTTAAGATTTTAACCTAGGGTTAGTCTAACATCACAATTAACATGAAATATTCTTTTTATCAATAAATACATGTCACAGCTAAAATTAAATTTATTTATAAACAAATTAAATGTCAAATGTGGAACGAATCGTAAAAAAATGAATTAATTATAAATTAAATTAATATGAATAAATAAATCAAATAGTGTAAAATTATTAAAACGCGGACCAAGTTGACTTACTTTAAATTTACTTTTTATTTTGTCTGCGACCTGTCCATGCAAATGCAAATGTATGACTCATATGGTTTTCTCATGGATGCCATAATCAGAACTGGACCAAATTAAAATAGGACCAATCGGTGAGCATCAGCTTTCAAATCAAAAAAGAATCATCAAAATCGGCTCATCCTACCCACTAAGTGGACCGCACCACACCGAGAAAAGTGACTACACCGAAAGAGGTCATTTTTATATTGACTTACTTTAAATCAAATAGATCAAAATTGTAATTATTTCTTAAAGTAGGTATACAAGCGTATGGGTGGACTATTTGTAAGCAGCTACCGTACCCTACAAAAGCTGTTATTGATAATAAAATTCCACCAAACGTTTTCGAAGAAATGCATGCCTACCATTCGCCGTATCATAACTATCAAAAGGCAATAATTTTATTAGACCGGTCAAGTGTCAAGATGTAAATAATTAAGACCTCGAGAACCACCAATACGTAGGTATATTAATACAGAGTGACCTCGGAGTCGGAGACATGATCACTGATCAGTTTTTTTTTAACTCGACTAACAATTAGCAACTGAATGTCTTGTTCAAATAGACAACTTTTTTAGTTTTTTTCTTTTCTTGTCATTAATTTTTCTTTTAAAGAGATTTTCTAATTAGTAAATTGTATTCCCTCTTTGAATCGCAATTGTATTTAACATATATTTTAGTACAGATGGTGCCTTTTTTAGTCTCTAGTGCGAGAAGTGGCTCATTTTTTGTCAGGTCCAAGACTTCGGAGGGCCATCTGTACTAAAAAACGTCGTACGAGACACGTGCAAAAATGAAATTCGTAACTCGTGCCGATTTAAAACACTCCCTTCGTTCGTGTTTTAAAACATCGCCACTCTTTTCGATTTTCATGTTTTTCGTACTTGTGTCGTAATGTACTATTTTACCGTTTATCGCACATAAAATGAAATCTACTTAGTTTAATATGTCCTCAAGAATGCATGTTAGTACCTCAATATCACCTTTAAAAGTAAAACAAATGACAAATAAATTAAGAAATAATTTAAAAAAGGTGTCTGTTTTTAACGAAACCCGGGGTATGCAGATACTAGTTGTTAGTGCAGTTAAAATAATATAAATTGATCACAACTCCGAGTTCACCCTGTATAAACAAAAGCTTTCGGCATTTTGTGTTTATATGCTATTTTTGGTATGTATGGAGTATTAGTATCGCATAAACATGTAAAGCTTGTACTCTGTAGGCAATAGGTACTTAAGAACAATGTGGGCAGGTAATAAGAGCCAATACTGAACCAAAACGTTCAGGAAACGAATTACTAAAAAACATTACTCGGTCACAGGCTAAATGTAGTACCATTTACGGTTTTGAGAAAAATTGCTCATTTATTACGGATCTATAGATACCTACGTTGTGCTTTATTTTTTTTCTCTCTAATTATTCATTACCTTTTATTTTTGAAGAGTCTGATGTGTCCCACTACTGTTCTAAGGGTTGTAAGATTTTGTTTTAAGATATACAGTATATTTCTGTTTAAAGCATACAAAAATAAAATACACATAGAAAAAATATAATATCTGGAGGCTAATCTCCGATTACTGGCTGTTTTCGTTTTCAATTAATTTCGAATCGAAATAAGGTATTACAGGTAAAATACAATATTTTTCATCACACTTGCTGTCTAAGCGCGCCATTGCTTGTATGCGTAGCGGGAGTAACAGTAGAAAAGTGAAATTCCCTAAGGAGTAATAGAAATGTCAGTACGTCATTCCTATTCGTAAATCGGTCTTTACCAGTCTCCCCCCAGTCCCCAAAATGCGCGAAGATCTAAACACTTTGCAGTAGTTCACTTATATATCGATACCTTTAGGCTCAAAGGGTGTAAACGCCAAATTGCCACTTTACAGGAGAAGCAAAAAAAGAAAAGTATTTTAGAAAAAAAATCATAACTTCTTTGTTTTTTGGCAGAATAACTTAAATTTTGGCCAACGTACTTGAATTTTTAAGATAAACATTTTGAATATCAATCATTTAGGATAAATGAATAAATAAAGAAAAAGGGTGTGTTATACTCCCTTAACTTTTTGAAATAATGGCGTTTACGCCCTTAAACTTCACATAATATGCAAAAAATGTAGGGAGTATTGGTTACTAAACGTTTGAGTTTTGGTCTAAATGGGGCGTATATCACAATTACCATAGTTATAATCGGTCTTATAAACTCATTCATAACATAGGCAATGCTCTGAATGGGTGTATAATACACCGTGGGGTTAAAAAAATACTTACAATCAATTAAAAGGTTGCTGCTTTTATTAAAAAAAATGTCTACACTGACTATGCTGTTGCTGATTATATTTTTCTTTTATGTCTAGGAATGAAAATAATGTTAATGGCGTTATTGGACAATTAAGCTACTACCAAAGCCCAGATTAAAATGCGATATGAAACCAGTAAAACAAACAACAATTCATCATAAATTTAAGAGTCAAACTCTTGTCGGCGTAACTGATGAATGTAACTGTATCCATCTAACTCTGTCTAAAGCCACCTCCTTGACTTCTTTATACGACACAACGTCTACTTTCTCTTTTATTTGTTTCATGTAAATTCCTCTATGTCTCCCTCTTCCTCGCTTTCCTTCAATTCTTCATTCTATTATGTTTTTTTATCAAAGCGTCATGTCGTATAAGGTGACCAAACATTTTCCCTGTCCTATTTTCTATTATCTTTAGCAAACTCCTTTTTTCATTCACTCTTTTAAGCACTTCTTCATTTGTGATATTTTTTGTCCAACTTATCTTCTCCATTCATCTCCAGCTCCACATTTCAAATGCTTCCAGTATCTCTCTGTCCTTTTTCGTCATGGCCCACGCCTGACACCCATAAAATGCTATACTCCAGATGAAAGTTTTGATGAGCTTCTTACAAACAGCAATTAATAATGACATCTTTATTATATATATATTTCTTTCAATAATATCCTCTAGATGCAATGTAAGGTACATTTACTCTCATTTAGTATTATTTTTCCTTATAATTACCAACATACATATTAACTACTAAATTAAATATAATAGCATGCTTTTAGAATACTAGTTATCACAAATCTTTACCTTTTGATTTTTATTAAACCTATAGACACAACTTTATATCTTTTACTCTCACATAGCATTTCTTTCTTTTTTAAATTACCAACATATAATTATGTAGATATTAATTACATACTAAATGGAGTAGAAGACTTTTAAAATACTTAATCATTAAATTAAATTTATGTTTAAAACGCACAGAACCAAAAAATATAACTGTGCGTACTGTAAATTAAAAATGTCGACTGAAACTGAACGTAAATTTATACACATTATACACAATGTCTCCCATTTTTATCACATTATCTGTCTATACTTTTCATTTCACACTTGCAACATAGGTACGCCATTATACAGGTAAGTATACATAGATTTAGAATGATGGTCATTCGCTTCTATACTGTAGTTTTAATAACGCAATAACTGTTCATTCTTACTTTATAATTCGATAATGACAATGAATCATTACTATCGTATAGGTACACAGTACGTAAGCAATTTTGAAATAATAAAATAACTTAGCGAGCCTATAAGCCATAATTTGTACATTTCTTGGGGCGTATAAGTCAAAAAGTTTTGTTATCATAGGGCGTAAGAGGCGCAGCATGCCTACTACGTTACGGCGTATGAGTCATTTTAAAACGTACAGTGCAAGGATACGGGCGTATAAACCTAATTTAGCCTACTAGAGTCATACTACCTAAATTAAGTAGCATAATTTCTACGTCGTATGAGCTTGTTTAGTTTTGTATTATAAACATTTTATAACAACTTTGTTATAAGACCTCTTTATTTTTTTTATTTCTGAACTTATTACCTAAATAAACAAAAAAAATGTGTAAATGTATCAAATACGCCTCTTGCTTTTAAAAAATCTCCTAGAAATACGTGGGTAGTATATGCCCTAAATTGTCGAATTTCGTTGTTTTAACTACACATATCGATAGAGAAAAAAAAACTGAACAAAACTGCATTCAAAACTCATTTTGGCCAAAATGGCGTTTACGCCCTTTGAGCCTAAAGGTATCGATATATACCACGAAAGACTCGTGTGCAGTAGTTCACTTATATTATATCCCACGTAAAACAATAATATCTTTCGAACTAACACAAATACCAAGTACTTAGGGTTAGGTACATAAAATAAAGAATTCTATAAATGAGGATTTTCTGTACGAGTACCCAATTAGCGATACCTTACTTTCGCAAGACAAATAAGAAAATACAAACTAAACTACTCCACTACGTGTCTTATCAACTCAAGGAAAGTCAAAGAAACCCCTTTTTATTTGATCCATGTTAAGTAGACCGGCAGTTTATCAACACTTCATGTTGCGATTTTTATATTTTAATGACTACGCAATGTACTTCTAGTAATCCACTATGTTATCAATTACTAGTACATTTAAAAGTGATATTAAATCAATAGTCATAGTGAGTTTTATACTATGTTTTCTGGCTGTGCTCTAGTCTACTGCATATAAATAATAATCACCAAATAAAAACCGGCTTCAACCGATTTCTCCAAACCAAATGCCAACGGGACCATATCGGGGTGATACTCGTTCGATTAAAAAAAAAATGAAAATCTGTTCACGATTCTCGGAGATATCGAGAAACATAACAAAAAAAAAACAGTCCAATTGAGAACCTTTTTGAAGTCGGTTAATGAGATATTATATCAAAAGTCATAGTGACTGCTTTGTATATTATATGTTATCTGGTTGTAATATGCACACATACAGATATTACAGATATATAATTATACATGCATAATGTATATGTCTAGATCCTTTACATTTTAGAAGCTGGTTTTAAATATTTCAAGTTATTTATAATTTTGATAACAAGTTTAAATGGGCACTACGTAAATTTAAATAATCATTTTATATTTCCTGTTCCTCACAGTTAAGGTCGTAATGATAGTTAGAACAAATTATATTTAGTGTAGGTACTGGCTAAATATGTAATTTAAGTACCTATAAGGTGGAAGTACTAGTGGTTGACGCTGTACCAATACTTGTCATCCTGCGACCATATATAACATGGACGTCTAAAGCCAGCTCAAAAATGCCCCCAAACACAATTGTTCAATTGTGCCAAGATGGGCAGGACATAGCGCTTTTCTTAACACCGCGCATATTTCGGCGCAACAACGTTTATTGAATATCGCCAATCAAAACTTTGACGGACCAATCGCAACTATTTATAAATGGCGGTTTATGTTTTTATAGGTTGATACCTATTGAAATTTATTATTGTGATGCATTGAAGAGGGGGTGACACTTGTCAACTAAAATTCAGGACCGTTTTTGAAGGCAATTTAGTATGGCGTGCGGCTTCCATGTTTTATTTGTTCGTAGTTGTCATCAAAGCTTGAGTTGCCAGTGATAAGGTGAGTTCAACCATTACCTCATTCAAGCGATGAAAAATGTGTGTGCCTTTAATGGGGTAGGTACATAGCAATTTGAAAATAAAAAGCTTATTTCTAAATTCTTTGCGTAATACTATTTATCAAAACTAACAAACTTCTCTCCTAAAACACATGAGGATAATTAAGGTAAATTTAAAAATGAAATGACAATTAGTTAGAAACCAGTCCTTTAGCGTGGGTTTATTAATGATGCCAATTAAGAAAGTTTTATTTCTTGGGATATGTACGCGTAATGCTTTTTTTTTTCTAAATATTAGACCTTATTAGTGACTAAAGATCGAAGGTCATTCCGCTTTCTTTTTTTTAGCACTGATAAATTTTCCCTAATGATGTCATTGTATTAATAGAAAGTACCTACTTACCGTTAAGGATATCATTTGCAGAGTATTATCTAATCAGTATTTCTTTAGTCATTACTGTTTAATTGGCATTGTTATTTTCTGTTTTGAGTGGGATAGAAGATAATTACATGTAGTGCGCGAGTGATATGATATCTGTGTGACTGAACTATATGTTTATTTATCATATTATATTAATAATAGGTGCATTTAATTGATGTAGCTCTGATTTTTCCCACGGGATTTATGGTATTATAATCGAACGTATACTCTTAGGCAGATAACGACAGATAAGTCTGACACCTGTCAGTTCAATAACTTTCAAGTATAAATACTTGCAAGTAATTGCTGTAAGTGAGACTCAACTATAGGTAAGAGTAAGTGGCAAAAATCTGCAACTCTTTCTTGATTAATTAAATATCTTTCCATAGAAGAGAATTCAGTGTGTAATGCCCATCGCCAATAGCTGTCCGATTCTTCGCTGAACCAATTGGAACCCTAGGCCACTCAGGAACTATGTCAAAGTAACGTGGTAAAAGTATCAATCAGATTGTAAGGCACTTCAAACTAGTTTTAATTTAGATATGGTTCTAGATTGGCCTAGTTAGTAGTTACAATGCCTTGTTATATCAAGTCATAGGTTAAACCTACGTTTGGTTACGGTTTAAGTTACCTAAGTATAGCAATGTACAAGTCGCAGAACAGTCTCAAAATTGCGGGAATATACAAGGAAATATGCGAGAATTTTCATGAGAATTTAAGAGTAAGTTCTCATTGAGAATGTTTCCATGAGAACTTATGACAAAGTCTTATGAAGAATATTCTATTTTACAATCGACTAAACAAGGCATACAATATACCTTAAAAGTCATGTATATATAACGGTTTAGGTATGATTAATTTGCTTGTAAAATTGAAATTGCCGGGAACATTCTCTATAGAAGTTTCGTAACTTATGAAACTTCTCCTCGGTACATTGCTACCTAAGTACCTAACACTAAAAATACACGCAGTATTTAGATATAGATTGTTTGTCCTACTTGTTTTTTGCAAGACTTAAAACGCATGGAAAACATATTAGGGCGCAATTAACGTATCAGAAGATAATAGCGATAAGTATCAAAATCTAGGTCTTTCGTCTTTCGCAATAAATTATCGTTAAATCGTGGATGAGTAGACAGTATTAATAAACTGTGTGAATGTCACTGGGGATGTGGGTGCATGTTTGTGCTCTTTTCAATTTAAAAAACCGGCCAAGTGCGAGTCGGAATCGCGCGTGAAGTGTTCCGTACCATTATCATTAAAAAATACAGTTAAATCAACCTATCTCAAAAACTATAAGAGATAATTTAGTCAAACCAAAAATCGTTGATAGAGTTTATTAATATGCATAACATAATTTGTTTTTAGAATTTTATACCACGTAGTTTAAGAAATAGATGGGGGCGGGGACACGCTTGTATACATCTAAAAAAAAAATCTATCCCTCAGTTACATGTATGGAGGGCCCCAACCCCAATTATTTTTTTTACAATTTAGTATCATAATTCTGTAGCTGTTAATACAACACATATTCTTACCAAATTTCATTACTGTAGCATTTATAGTTTCTGAGTAAATCGGCTGTGACAGACGGACAGACGGACATGACGAATCTATAAGGGTTCCGTTTTGCCATTTTGGCTACGGAACCCTAAAAAACGCAAAATAAAAATCCGCCCTTTAGCATTAAATAAACATTTTTCATTTCATTTCAATCTCGTGTTTGCATACATTTGAATCCCGGGATTGCATGCCCTAGTCCTGGTTGCGAGATTTAGGAAATGACAACCCTACTTATACCGCGAACGCATAGAATCTTATTTGTGTTGTGTCGAGATCGTGTTACACAGTTAACCGCAGTTGTCCGCGATAACAAACTGTTCACATTACATCTGGCCTGTTAATTGTCGTGTACTAATTGACTACTGGATGTATTCTGGATAGCTTCTGAACTACCCCTCTCTGGTTGAAGTTGAGCATTAGAAACTTTGTCGATAGACCGTAGGTATGTGATTTTCAACTCAATAGGTACATTGAATTAAATTAACTAATCGATTTATATCCGCAAACCGTGATAAAATTTAAAACTAGTATTTAGTTACATAATTTACGTAAAAGTATTATAACGTAACGTCATGCATTTCGTAAACAAACAAAAACAGTGTTAAATACACGTTTTTTTTTTAAATATACGTAAAGATCTTGACTTAAAAAAATCAATATTATCCTGACGTATGGGGCACGACGTTACACCCGTGTTATACGTTAGGATAATAATATTAAAGGTAAGTTTACGCGATCAAGACCCGTTTCTCGTAAAAATATAAAAAATTCAAATACTGATTTACGGGTTACTCATATTGTACTACTATCATAACTTCAATCTAATTCAAATCTAGCAGGGCTTCACATAGTAGGTACCTACATAGGTTCATGTAGATATGATAAGTATGATTAATACACACAACTGCAAAAAGAATAAAATTCTTGTGGTCAGAGCTTTTTACAAGCTACAACCATCTGCTCATTGTTTCCTTCGAGTGCTCTATTCACTTACAATACACTTTCAACTTTAACGCTTTGCAAAAAGGTACATTTCAAAATGTCATGTACAGAGATTAGTTCATAACAATAATGCAAATAATCAGGCTTTGTATTGTACACACATCCTGGCACATAAATTATCATATTAACATGTTTCTCATATATGTATATGTTATTCATACTAAGATATCAGAGAAATATAGATCCTAATGCATTGCAGTATGAACTTAGAAACATCTGTGGAGTTATGTAATGGTCTATGAATGAAGTATTTATGGTAAATGCAGGAAAATAGAAATAACTAGGCAATGAACAGGTTATGTACAATCATAGTGTTATGTCATTAGATTTTAAGCTTATTTCATTCACATTAAGATTCATTAAGATTTAATTTTCTAAAAACTAAGAATACTATAAAACAATGTAGGTAACTGTTCTAGATATTGTTTAGCATATGACTTCTTTTGTTGGGTACTTACTTTTTGATCCCAAATGAAGTTCACTCATTGCACCATTAAATTGAGTGACTAGAAGTTCTGTAAAAGAAATAAAATAAACTTGTAGGAATCATTTTATTTTATTTAAATGTCTAATATGTCCACAGAAAAAATGATGATGAAGTTTAATAGTTTTATAAGCTTTTTGAATCCTATTAAACTGTTTTAAATTACTTTCTCATTATTAAGTATTTTATATCACTATTTTTACCTTTTTGGAATATTGGTAAATCTAATACTGGCACACCAGTAGTCTCCGTCTTGTCTACCTTCTTGCTTGAGTCTACTAACAACATATCTTCCCCCAAGTCTTCAACATAGTATCTTCTAGGCTTAGACTCCTCAACACCGGAGTCCATACGGGCCTCTCTCTCCGGCTTATAAGACCTCACTGCGGTTAAAGCACTCTGCTGGATATTATCTTGATTATCCTTAACACTTTGATACAAAAACTGGTCCCTCATAGTTTCCAGCTGTCTTCTCATTGAAATCATCTCATTCCAGTAATAAAATGCTATAGAACTACTTATTACCATACAAAGTACACTCAACAAAAAGTTCAATATGAACAGAAGCTTTATTTTCTTGGAAGACGCTATTGATAGTGTCGTGTTTATATGTACGCCGACCTCCGCAGGTTTTTCTAAAAAATAAATCATACGATTAGACTATGGCGCGAAAAAAAATTAGGGTGTCTTGTCCGTGCTATACCTAGGTATTTGACAATCACCTGTATTGAGATGAATGACAGTCCCATCGGTTTTCGCTTTTGTATTTTTACCAGAATTCAGAAATATGTTTGCCGCACCTGCCGAGCCGGAATTCAAGGGTACTCCCTCGACATTAATTTTTCTCTCGTCGAACATTATAAATATCGTAGTACGGCCGTACTACAACTTACGATGACCGGCGTGGGTGCAGCGTCCTAAACAAAGGAAGCTCAGTTAAAAAAGTTTCGCACAAGCACAGCGATAACCGCGAGGTCGCGCAATCAAAACAAAAAACATACATACCGTTATTATTCAGTTTTATTCCATTAGAAGAACACTGTTTATTCACTTAAACTACACTAAATGTCTCTTTGAGTTTAATAAAAACCAGTCCAATATAAGCACTGAATTAAATAAAAAACAAAATAAAACAAAGTTCTGGGTACGGGCGACGGTCCGCAAGGCGAGTCGCTGGCGACTATGGCTGTCAAGTCAATGGCGCGAGAGAAGGCTCCTGTCGGCGCGCCAAATTCGAACTGCGAGCGAATGAGCGGCAACGGCGGAGGAATGTGGCCGAGATAGCGTTACGCTTTCGACTACGTTTGAACGCTTGATAACCAAACAATACAAATAAACTACCGCGAATTCCCTTTTAACTGTTGTTGCTCATAATAATGTTGCGTATCAGCGAATTTGCGAATAATATTCAACTAACCCTGGACTAAATTAAAGATTCTTCACACAATTATGACACATAGTATGTCCCAAGATATTTATTCATTGTTTACTTAGGTTTTACTTATACTGCTCATAATACAAACATTTTTTTTTATGTAAATTGTTTTACAGTTCTTACAAAGTTTACTTAGGTCTTGGTATATTAAAATAACGACTAGGACATGTCTAGAACAATAATTAACATTGCTACGAGTACATATCACTCGTATTAAATACAAGCGACAAAGTAACAAGTAGATTATTTAAATGCCAAGCTTAGTGAACGTAAGAATTACGTTTTCACGCTTATTACCTGGGTCTTTGTGTACCTACCTGTACCCAGTACACGTCCTTTATCCCTTATCTCAGCAGGCAGGTACTGTACGGTCGGTATTACGAGTAAAAGATCCTACGCTTGTATTGTGGCTACAGTTGCTATCAGATAAATCGGAGCGGCCACGGTGTTCAAAAATACCTGAACATGTATTCTAATTTAGGTGCGTTCAAACTAAAAGAGCATTCGCTGTTCTAACCTCCCACACTACGAAATTCGATCGGTACACATAACGTGTTTGGTTGATTTCGTAGAACGGGCGCTAGAACAGCGAATGCTCTTTTGGTTTAAACGCACACCAGGGACCAGAACCGGTATTTTACAAAAACCTCGAAATAACCCAATATTTTAAAATATTTTTTTATACTCTTTATGTATCTACTGCTCAATATTTTATTTACCTAATTTACAATATCATATTTTAATATTACTCAATTAACTTACAATTTATATAACGAAAAAAGAACCGTTATTTTGTATGGAGAAAATGCCGGTTTCCGGTCCCTGGTTTACAGTGCAAATTAGCAGCCAAAGCTTTCTCGGTACCACATACCGAAAATTCATTTTTAGTACAGATGGTGTACTTTTTAGGCTATACCTAGTGCGAGAAGTGGGTCATTTTACGTCAGGTCCAAAACTTCGAAGGGCCACCTCTACTAAAAAACGTCGTACGCACTTGTGTCGTAACGTAATGTACTATTTTATATCGACAAGCAGGTTGACCAGAGATTTATATGAACCTTTTTATCTTTACTTGAAGTACATTCGGATATCCGCTGCAACTTTTCCGCATCTGTTCCAGAACCAGATTTGGAAGCGCGGTATGCACATGCACTTGCACCGAACAGCTGCAAGCCATCGGTGGCAGACGAGGCCGGATTTAGAAAACTATTCCAATGGCCACGAGCTAAACTTGGATAGGCATTTCACTGCAATTGCGAATTATTTATTACAGCATCGAAATAAGTGAAATACTTAATAGTTTGTAAAACAATTACAGAGAAAGTAGCGACTTAACTAGAGGTAGACAACAGGCGGTTTTATCGCTAAGAAGCGATCTCTCCCAGACAACCTTTAGGAAGTAGGTAACTTAGACAAGTACCTATTCAGCTTTACAGAAGCTTCACATTATCAGCTTATCTCAGTCCACTGCTGGGCGTAGGCCTCTAAACGCGTTAGAATCCCATAATCGCCACGCTTGGCAAGCGGATTGGCGATCGCACTAATGTATCTATGATGACGCTGCTGCCCATAATCAATCTTCTATCAAATAACGGTCAGTGACACTTCAATCCCTTAGTCGACTCTTACGACACCCGCGGGAAGAGTTGGGGTGGTGACAAATGTATTCTTATTGCCGTTACCATACGGCCAAAAGATAAGTTTTTGTTTAAAACGAGGTATTTACCAAAATCTTTTATGTTTAAATGTTAATCTAAAGGGTGATAAAAACTTTGCCTGGGTACTTTTTTACATTTGCGATATTCGTAAATTAATGCATGTGCTAAATTTAAACAAATCCCAAAATCGGATTAAAAAGAATAAGTAAAAGTTTTGTTTTATTTTGTGTTGTTATTGTTACTGTACTTTGTAAGTTAAATAAATAATAGTTAAGTATAGTTCGAGAAATATAAATTGAATGTTTATTTTTACTATAATGTAGGTAGAAAGTTACCAATTTATATTTCATGAACTATACCTACATTAATTAAACAACTTTCTCCGGACCTAATTGCCATTCCATTGTTTATGAATGAAACATGCCTAAGTAAGTACAACATTATTAATATTTTTATGCTTCGGTGCATTAAAAACTGAGTTTGGCGGAAAGAAATTAGCTAAACATCATAAGTTTTTATTAGGGGGTTAGTGATTACTGATTAGGTAAACATTAATTAGACTAATTTACTTATTATGTACTAAAAACTGAGTCATACAATTGACTCACCAAATTGACATTTGACTTTACCGCATCGGGGTCATCCATTAATTACGTTTCACGAATTTCATGATTTTTTTACCTTTTTTCCCTTTCGTTACGCAAATTTAAATCTATAATGATAAATGTAAATATTTTATATGTGATGTCACATAATTTCCCTTCCCTACGGGCCTACAGAGGCGGAGGTCTAAAATCGGAGCCATGCTGGTGGTGCTGCAGAAATAAAGCGCGAAGGTTCTTGCAGCCCATCGTTACAGCACAGCGGTGGCAGACGGAGACGTTTTTAGTGGGTAAACACAAGGTCCCATAACGAGGAGTCCTACGTAACCACCCGGGTTCGTCCCCACACCCGGGCGGTACGCGTAATCCATTTTTCCTCTCCTTAAAAAAAGGACTCCCTTCCCCTAGATACTTCATGGCATACTTGGTAGACCTCTCCTTCTATTAGCGACTGGCTGGGTGTTACCTTTTTATAAGTATTTGGTAATGGCACTTGTTTTAAATTATTTTCTTTTTTGACGTTTGTAGCTATCATAATCAATGGACGACCCCATATCGATCGATACAAAAATATTCTTTCGGTGAGTTGTCACTTCTTGTTTATAGTAACTTGAGATACAAAAGAATTTTACGACTGTTTTGTGTACTTATTGCGTGAAATGTTTTGCTTATAGCTAATGAGAACTAACTGATGTCATACCAAGCTCGCAAAAGCCTGTTATAAATAGATAAATAATTTTGGGACAATTTACACGGTAGTCCTAGTCCCACGGTAAGCTCAATATTAACCTCCCGTGTGTGGGAAATATTTTTTTCTAATAGTTTTCCCGTATGCGAATCCACGTCGTGGCATACCAGGCCTTAAATGCTTCTGATGTGGGTACCAAGCGACGATATTATATAATATATTATCTAGAAAGAAAACGAAAAAAAACTGTTAAATAAAATAGACAGCCACGAGCAAGGAACAAATTTAATAGGTACTATTTGTGATAATTCGATACACAAATAATGCCTTCGCCGGAATTCGAACATTTCGAACTCGGAACCTCCAGCTTCGTAAGCATTAGGTATGTAACTCCTCACCAACCGGGCTACGGAGGCTTATCCTAAAAACATTACTTTTTTGTTAATTTAATTTAATTTATTTATTTGGGAAAAATATATTTTTTAGGATTATCAACGTTTATATTAATTATTTCGCTTATTAAGAAAGCATCTATGAAACCTTAATTGTAAATAAGCAATCAATCATTGAAATATACATATAGGTACATTAGGTACCTATCATTTAAAAACATTGTAACAATATAGCAAAACGGTAACTCATTAATTCAGCGCTAATAAATGTACCGATCTACTTATAAAAACTTTTTTAGAACTGCTCAAAAATAACAATTAATTTGTTAGTACCCGAGTATTGCTAGTTCAAGGCCTCAGTCTGCTCTTGACATATATTCCATACTTATCTTTATAATAACAATAACTCACTCATGTCATGAATCAACTCGTAGAACATGACCCGCCGTAATTAGAGGCAATTAGGAGATACCTTTCCGGACATTATCTCCTACTGTAACAGGTACAATAGGGCTTATCTTATCATTCTTATTAATAAGGACCAAGAACAGTCATTCTCAAAATGTAAATATTTACGAACCGGCAGCGGCCCTACCGCGAAAAACGAAATTCGTAAATTTCGAGGATTTGTCTTTCTCACTCTAATGACGCCTTCCTTTGAGTGACAGAGAAAAATCCTCGAAATTTCCGAATTTCGATTTTCGTGGTAGTAGGCTAGAACACCGAAGTTCGTAAATTTAGGGGACTTGTCTCTGTCACTGCAACGAAGGCGGAATTAGAGTGACAGAGAAAAATCCCCGAAATTTCCGGATTACGTAGTTCGCGGTAGGGCCGTTGTCTCGTATCTCGATATGTTTTGAAAATAGTCTGATCCTACTTTGAAAAATCACCAATTATCACCATGGGGGAGGGAGGGGTCTAAAATAGGCCAAAATCGTATGACGTGATTAATGGACAAGCCCTAAAAGAAAAATTGAAAATTGTCGATTCGACGATTCTCGGAGACGTCGAGTAACAGACATAAAAAAACAAGTCGAATTGAGAACCTCCTCTTTCGAAGTCGGTTAAAGAACTACACGTCCCGGCATAGGTATTATTAGCATATAGTTCCTGGTTTAGCTAGTATGTTGAATAGGGACATTGGGGACTAGGTATATTTTGTAATCGTTTTTTTTATAACAAGACATATTAAGATATTACTGTACTATATTATTATATCAACGGTGATGAACGGTGTCAACTACACTAAACGAGAGAATGTTGCAATATTTAAAAAGTCTTAAACGCTCTGACATCGCTAAAACAAAATCTTGTATTAGTTGGCGCTTAAGGCATTATTAACCATAGTCTAATATCAAAGTGACAGTTCAAGTCGTAAGCACCTTCGCACTAAAGTTTTTTTTATGAACAACACAATATGATCATGTAGACAAGCCTACTACCGCGAAAATCGAAATTAGGAAATTTCGAGGATTTTTCTCTTTCACTCAAACGAAGGCGTCATTAGAGTGATAGAGACAAATCCTCGAAATTTACGAATTTCGTTTTTCGCGGTAGGGCCGCTGAATTGTTTGAATTGCGAACGTCACAATCTTATGGGCCGTTAATTTGATCCCGTAGCTACCGGTGACCTTGGTCAGCTCGTAAATATCAATTGAGATATTTGGAATGAATTATTGGGTCATTGTCGCTATTGTTTTTCTTTCTTTTGTTTTATGTGAAACGTGATCGGCACACGTGACTGACATATGAGTTACTTAATTATTAAGATTAAAGTAGCAGTAATTTGAAACCTGCAGGCCATTCTGCAATCGTATACGATAAGCAATAAGTAATCATCATCATCATCATCATATCAGCCGAAAGACGTCCACTGCTGAACATAGGCCTCCCCCAAAGATTGCCACAATGACCGGTCCTGCGCCACCCGCATCCAGCGGACTCCTGCGACCTCACCAGGTCATCAGTCCACCTTGTGGGGGGCCTACCCACCCTACGCCTTCCGGTACGTGGCCGCCACTCAAGAACCTTCCCACCCCAACGGCCTATAGCGATAAGTAATAAATCTATGAAAATAACAGATTCATACGAAAAGTCATGTAACCATTATTTACATTACATAGTATGGTCCCGTGACTTCTCGCTTATCGTATACGATTGCAGAATAGCATAGATACCTAAACAATACTTAGTGGCTTGTTAAATTAGGAAAAGTTTATGAATATAGGTTAGATCATTATGCTGTGACATTATTTCTTTTTAAAAATACAGCCTGATGTGACATAACATAAAGTATGACCGAAGTGTATGTTCTATGTATAATAATATGACTCACAATGCGTATCGATTAATCATAGTATTACAAAAGACTCAGCATTTTTATTTATGCAGAAATCTTAGTTAGCATGTTTATAAATTGAATAGGTCAGTAATTAAAATTCGTCGACCTACAACCAAAACTCACTATAAAAACTGTCACTACTCTTAGCAACCTCTTATGTCAGTATTGAATCAGAACTTAGATACGATCTCTATTGCAAGTAGGTCCTATTTGTTACTTAGTGAGTTTTGGTTGTCCCGACGAAATTGTCACTCATGTTAGCCTAGGGGCCTATTAACACGTTCGCTGCGAAACAAGGCATTATTTGCCTTGTTGATGACTTTATGTCTGTGCGCGCTCTAAAATCGTGCCATTTCGCTCGGTGCGGGCGCCGTAATTCGAGAAGTACTACGAGTACGAGCGAAATAGTTATACACCTATGTTCCATTTTTTAAGCTTATACGTTTAACACGTTCAAAATATGCACCAGGTTTTTTAGACATAGTTCGCACGGAGTTAAAATTGAATAAACTCAGTGCGAATACCAGGCCTTGATTTGTAGGCCTGGTAGCCGCACTGAGCGGGGGAGGGGCGCGTGCGCCGCGGCTAGTGCGGTTCAATGCTTTGTTTGACATCGATACTATTACGTTTTAATCGCGTGGTAAATTGTGGAAATGTGTATCAAAGTGTAGTGGAATGATGTCAAATAATATGAATCCCAGTAGTGACGAAGACTTTGATATATTCCCCGTTAAACATATTATTAAGCCAAAAAAATCGAAATGAAAGTTAGATTTATCATCTCCAAGTGTGTTCACGGAGAATGCCATGTTTTAACGAAAAGCACTTTAACTAAAATCATCCTTTGTAATAGGTAAACTTGTCGATTTCATGTATTTGTTTCATTGTCCCATCCCTATTATTATATTTTCGTAGTGCATTACCAGGTTCAAAAAACACAGCATATTTTTTTATTGGTGCCTTAACAGGCCTGGTAAACCTGGCAACTCTTAAAAAAAAGTCAACAAATTTCTGTCCAATTCCCGGGCGAAGCTAGGATCAAGAAGGTACATGAATGAACTTAACACACGCGAAATTTCATTCATTTACTTTTAATATTCTTGATCTTAGGGTCATATTTCTATGAATGGCTTTCACCAGGCCATTAAAACCTGGTTCGCATATAATGGAACTTAACTACCAGACTGAAAATACCTGGTAACGCATGGTATGCAAGTACAAAAAAATCAGTTTCGCAGTTAATGTGTTAAATTGGTTGGTTGATTTACTTTTTTTCTGTAGAAAAATTAACACCGTTTCTTTAAAAATTAAGATACGAAACAGTTTAGACGAAGTGTCTAATTCACTATAAACAAAACAGTGTTTATGTAGTTAACTATGTAGTCTTAATTATTAACGAATCAGATAGTATAAGTTGTATTATTATATTATACTGTTTTGAAAAAACAAGTCCCTCCGAGTTTCTTATTAGTTCTTCTCAAGACAGTGGTGTAGGGTTAGAACCGGTAGTAGATTTTTTTCTTGTTACTGTGTCAGACGATTCGAAAATGCTTATTAATAAGAGCTTACTTGAATAAAGAATAGGTAGTTTGACTTTGAGTCTCAATAAGTATTTAGTCTAGTAGGTATGCTCGTATTGCTTGTTGCTCACCCAGCATTAACAGAATACTTGACTTTGTCTTACTCATGTGTGTCAATACAGTCAATGACCTTATTTTCGGTACACCCGGCGACTAATGACGCATCCTACCTCTTATACAATTCTGACGTGCCTTTTAGCGAGCAGGCCTACTGGGTTTAAAAAAAATGTTGAGCATCTGTCTTTGTCACTCCAACAAAGGCGTCATCGAAGTGGCAGAGACAGATGCTCAAAATCACCTATAGTGGTATAATTTTATTTGGTCTTCTGTACTTTTGCAAAATTTGTTGGTATCGGGGTTATCGGATGTTCAAAAAGCAATGCAATTCCCTTTGTATTGGTGGTTTATTAGACCTTTTATGTGGGAGGAAATCAAAAAATACCTTTTGAAAATTTAATAATCAAAAAAAGGTTAAACTCAGTGCTTGATAATGGAGACCTAGGCTCTCCGAAACATGTCGCGCGTAGTGACTAAATACATGCGAGTTTAATTATTTGAACATTTATAAAATCTGTTGTATCTTTTTAGTTACCTACTTATTCTATTGCAATGTTGTTTATCTTATTTGTTTTATTTTTGTGAGATATATTTGATAATTAGTTAATTACTGCGACCAAAGTTATAGTTTAGGAAATGGCTGGCGCTTACGCTAATATTTTTTTCATATAGAGATACGGTATGAATTTAATGAATGGCATCAATAGTGGATTTCCTAATTTAATGTAACTCACAAATTGAAATGGAATGGCGTTTGAGTGTATATTGATGGCTCTTACAGCGCCATTAAAAAAAAGGTACTCACGTTAAGATATATTATTGTATATGATTTTTTAAATCTTTACATACATTAAAAAAATGGTTGTTGTCCAACTCTACAGCGTGTATCTTTTGCAACCTGCAATATTTTAGGAGGTGATTGAGTTGCTCATCCATAACAACTTTTGCTATGGGAGCAACTCTGAAATCGCAAAAAAATTTTTGGCTTTTCAATACATTTTGGCACATCCAAGGTCGACACTTTATTGCAAGTTGCAAAAGATACACCCTGTATAATACTTAAAATTTCGTCATTTTGGCGGTTATTTCATATTACAACTGACGATATGGTTTACCTATAGCCGTATAAGCCCCACATTTTGACGCTCAGCATGATCGGCAAATCTGACGTTTCCGTGAAAATGACTTGGGAAAGGACAATAACATTAATAATACACATTCACAAACCTTAGGTATTATTAGCGTCCCGTTAATATTCAACAATAAGTGCAAATCTAGGACATCTCGGTAAGGTCGTTCACTTATTTCGTCTCCTTTTTAGCGGTACATTATCCTGAACGGGGCTGACCGTTAGTGTTCGATGTTCGAATGTGGAACAGCGAAAGCGGTTTCCGAGAAAAAGTGTGTCTTTATGGCAATTACTTTATATTACGCAATTTTTGGATTGGAATTTTATATAGGGTGGCATTTGTATAGTCCATCGGTACTTAGTTATTCTATTTTTTTAAAAATAAAGGGTAATATACAATACAATACTCTTTATTGCACACATTAATAACAAATATATACAGTATTAAAAGTAGAGTCATTACAATTTATATAGATTAAATAGAGTCATTACAGCGGTCTTATCGCTACAAAACGATCTTTCCTAGACAACCTATACTGGAATAAGAACAGTACATACTAATATCATTATTTTTTTATTAACTTATGTAAGCAAGTTTAGTAGTATACTTTACTTTTATTATTGTGTTTCGTTACTTGTCTTTTGTTTTTGCATCACCTACTCTATGTTTAAACTGTTTTTATGCCGCTACCTTAATGTTGTCTGGAAGAGATCGCTTTTTAGCGATAAGACCGCCCATTGTAATACCTGTACTTGTAACACTGTAGATATATCTGTTATTCTACTGTTATTATGGTGTGCAATAAAGAGTATTGTATTGTAATAACTTTCAAATCTATACCGGGCTCTTAACAGCGATGTCATTTTTGACGAAAATTTTAATGATGGTATGGTACGTACTTCTCTAACGGGTGATTACAAAAAAATGAGAATTGATTCAGAGGCGTAAAAAATATATCTTCATATTTTAAAGACAAACGGGTCTTAATCGCGTAAACTTACGTTTAATTACCCGTATTATTTATTACGTATTACGTATTATTATTTATACCCCGTGGTCGCAGGCAGGCAGGTGGTGAGTCTGCCTGCGACCACGGGTGTAACGTCATGCCCGAAACGTCAGGATATAATTAAACGTAAGTTTACGCGATTAAGACCCGTTTGTCTTTAAAATATGAGTGATAATCGTGAAAGTTTAAATGAATATAAAAATATATCTTGTTTATTATTTTTAATGATTGGATGTCCTTAGGCTATTTACACGTAACGGCTATTTACGACACCATTAATAGAATTTAAGATACGGTTCATGGTAAGATTTTCGTCAAATGTTAAACCCAAGGTGTACTGCCATTTGGCAAATTATGTTTCCCAAATATGACTTCCCAAATAACTTATCGCAATAGTCTCATTTCCCAAACAAATCTTTAGCAAAGTTACATTTCTCATTTTATTCATTTGGTCAAATTATTATTTTGCAAAGTTTCACTTCGTCAAGATTTTATTAAGCAAATGCTTGTTAAGCAAATGTTTTATTTTGTCATAAGTTAAAATCCAAAAAAAAAATCCCAAATTTGATACTTCGCAAGCTCTACTTATAGCAAAAGCCTGGCAAATGATAATATTATTTTAAAGTTCGTAGGTCTATACAGGAATTTCGTACTTTTTTGCACAACCCTTGGCTTGAACTTGCCTGGAACAAAAAACGTATTTCATGAATAATTGGTATCATAATGAATGAAGTGAGAATATAAAATCCATCATAATGATCACTATTCATATTTTTTATTGGTACACATAGCCACGGATAAAACAACTATATTTTTATTTTCATTTTCATAAAAAAACTATCTCAGAGCCACCGTTAGGTACGACGACGAGCGAAGCGAGGAGGAGTGTTAGGTGAAACTGCGACCATACAGCCATGCCAGAACCGACTGTTTTGTTATTCCCTCGGCATTGCGTTCCCTCATCAGTTTCAATAGTATGGAAAAGTCAATTTTCCATGTACGCTTTCGATGTTGGTCCCATACTGAAAGTTCATCGTAATCATTGGTAGACTCGGTTGGCAGCGGGAAGGAACGTCTTCCCTTTCCACCCTGTATAAAACCCCGTGTGAGCTTTTATTAAAAAAAAAACATAAACATACCTACATATAAAATTCGCCTCAAACTATAGGTACCCAAAAACATTAAGTTAAGTAAACATTAGTTAACTAAATGCCAGCAAAACCATCAACTACATGAAAATATGTATTATAAAAAGTTCCAATTAAAAACCAAGCCCAAAGATAGAATTTTCAACCATTTAGTTGGGAAATAAAACGATTTCATAAGATTCAATTGGAATATTATGATCTTTCGGCGAAATGACTTTATGCGAAAAATTGGTTGCGATGTAATATTGTATATGCGGTATAAATCGTATGCCATACAATATTTTGCGATTAGTATGTTACGCCAAACGATGCATTTGCCAAAAAATATTTTGGAAAAATAAAAACGACCAAGTGATTCTTTGCTAAACAATCGCTTGCCAACAAAAAGGCTTGCTAACTGTAAAATTGCGATAAGTTGTTTTGACAATTGAATTTTTGCCAAATGAAAATTTGGGAAAAATAGTTTGCGATGTGATACTTTGGGAAAAATTATTTGCCAAACATTAGTAAACCTAAACCCAATGTCTGGACAAGAGTGTTGGACGGCTTCTTTTTTTCTTTTGGGTACATATGTTTTGACCCATTTACACAACTGCACAAAAATTTCAAATTTCCAATTGTTTAAATACTAAATTAATACATTAATGCAAAAAAATCTCCCATACAACAAGATGGTTAAAAATATTTGAGGTTTTGGATTTCCACTCCTTGATGAAATTAACCATTTTTTTCTATAATTTCAAGTCATCCAGTAAGACTGCGAAGAAAAAAATATTTTTACAGATCAAAGTATTCTGGTTTTCTTTTCGTCTTGCTACATTCTAATTCTAAACCAATGTTTTTAAAACTTCAACAAGCATGGGAGCCATGTAAAAACTTAATTTTTTTATGGCAACTCGTGGGCTGGTGGAATCATAATGATTAAAATTACAATTCTGTTTGTTTAGTCTTTCCTTGGTCATTATGTTTGCTGATTTGCTGTTACCATTTCTGTAAGCTGTTGCCAGGGATGTAAGGATTCTATAAGGAGAGGATAAGCAAACACTTTTATTAATGAAATTTTCCTATTTACTTAAGTTTCTTCTATGTTTAAGTTTGAAATTTAAATATGTCCAAGACATTTTTTACAGTTTATTCTTTCAACTCCATTTCGTCATAAACGGAAATACTTTAAAAAATTAAGAAAGCTAATTTTAAGAACCTCTGAGATATCGCTACAAGTTCATGAACAAACTATGTCATTTATGTGACTAGTTTAATTTTGAGGTCTAGGGAATATGATTCTCATTTTTTTGTAATCACGCGTTATAGTCGATATGTGCTATCTAGAAGTTGTGTAATCTGTGTATCTTTAATATCTATTGCGAGGATGGAATTTCTATTACAGAAAATAATCTGTTATTCATCAAAAACACAAATAACGATGTTTTGTTGTTGCCTTCAGCCATCAACTTGTTTGTGAAGGAAATTTATAAGATTTCATTATTGGAATAACAATTTGCGACTGGTAAAAAATCATCGTAACCGCCATT
Organism: Thaumatotibia leucotreta; assembly: GCA_025490895.1. Lineage (NCBI taxonomy): Eukaryota > Metazoa > Arthropoda > Insecta > Lepidoptera > Tortricidae > Thaumatotibia > Thaumatotibia leucotreta. The sequence continues at coordinate 33,666 of JALPQI010010743.1, forward strand.
TAAAATTCATCGCAAAATGCTACTTATTGTACAAAAATAAAGATTATTTTTGAATGATGTCGGATTTTTAGTAAATAATTATTAAATTAGTTAAATAGAACAGAAAGTTATTTGTTTACATTGAACAATAGATTTAATAGTATCCTAAGAATGGTAATTACTTCATTGATTTACATTTATTAATTAGTTTGTCAGGGTTCAGGCTTTTTTAAGACACGGGCAATGTATGCCATACATCACCACCCTATCTTAGTTAACTGTTGGATATCATCATCATCATAAGCTTACGAGTTATTATCTTGTCGGTGGAGTATCTTCCTTGGTAATCTCCTAGGTTGACTGTGACGGTATTAAGAATACATTTGTCACCACCCCAACTCCTGCGGGTGTCGTAAGAGTCGACTACGATGGATCGAAGTGTCACTGACCATCATTTGATAAAAGATTGATGATGGGTATCAGCGTCATCATAGTGGACACATTACTGCGATCGCGAATCCGCTTGCCCAGCGTGGCGATTATGGGCATTTACCTCCTAATGCGTCTATACGCATAGTTAATAGGAGGGGCCTACGTCAGTGGACAATCATAGGCTGACGATGGTGGTGGTGGTGGAGTATCTTCCAGCCCTCTCTGTCTTGCGCTAGCACTTTGCCACTTTGATACGACACAACCTCCGTTCTTTCCTTCACTTGGTCCATGAAGCTTCGTCTTGGTTTGCCTCTACCTCTTCTACCTACTATCTCGCCCTCAAGGATGGTTTTGAAGAAGTCGTCGTGTCGAATCTTCCCGCGTCTCACTTGGATGGTGTTCATGAGTTCATGATCGGTCTTCTCTAATAATGTACCGAGGAAAAGTTTCATAAGCTGCGAGAATGTTCTCGGCAATTCAAATTTTACATGCAATCTAATCATGCCAAAACCGTTCTATATACATGACATGACTTTTAAGGTATATTTTATGCATTGTTTACTCAATTGTAATATTCTTCAAAACACTTTTTTATAAGTTCTCACGGAAATATTCTCAATGAGAACTCACTCTTAAATTCTCATGAAAATTCTCGGAAATTTCCGAGTATGTTCCCGCAGTTTTGAGAATGTTCTGCAGCTTGTACATTAATTGCTATTCTTCTCTCATTCACTCTACGCAGCATTGGCAGCATCTGGAGGGTTCACGATCTTAGTAGTGTACTCCATTATGATATAAAACCTAATAAGGGTAATTATGATATAAGGCCTAATACCGCAAACACCGAAATTCGGTAATGTCGGGGATTCGTGTATGTCACTCCAACGAAGGCGTCATTAGAGTGAGAGAGAAAAATCGTCGAAATTTGCGGATTTCGAAGTTCGCGGTAGGGCCGCTGGATTACCCTCGACTCTGATTTTGCCATTCGTTGAGGACAAGCCTACTGCTGCGGCTACGACATTGGTTTAATGCCTCCACTACACGTCTGCGGTCCGCCGACGTCATCTCCGGATGCATCTGCGGACGTGTAGGGGAGGTGATTTCGTCATCTGCGGTAGGTATTTGACGTCCGCGGACGCATCCGTCAAAGATCCCCTTGTTGTTGGTTTTTGTGGCCCGGATCAAAAGCTCAAGGGTGAGCATCCGGCATCGCGACCACAGGTCCGACACCCCGTCAGTCGGCCACCCCAATGTCGTGGCCGGGCCTCTGCCGCGAAAGTCGAAATTCGTAAATTTCGATGATTTTTCTGCGTCACTCCAACGAAGGCGTCATTAGAGTGAGAGAGACAAATCGTCGAAATTCACGACATCCGAAGTTCGCGACTTCGCGGTAGGGCCGCAGTTTCTAAAATCGCCATCCTGACATTTATTGTTTTTTAAATGATTGTGTCGGTTTCTACGTAACAATAAAAATGATTACATACGATAAATTATGTAACACATCGCACGATATTCTACCAAATCAGCATTCCTAATATTTACAATAAAATAGTGATTGATTCAGGAAATAGGAGATATAAATGATCATGTTTACGGTACAAAGTGGGACACCTTGCAGCGTAGTATTGTATCTAGGTCTGCGTCTGGTAAATGAAGGTAAGGTGTGTACCAGTTCACATGAGTATGTTTAGAGTCCAATTTCTTTCGTCATCAGCTATGAATCATGTTTTTTAATTCGAGTAAATTGGAGCCGCCTTTTTTCTTCTTAGATGTTGTCATTTTATCCCATTCGTACTCATAATATAATCATAATTATTTATTAAATGCAATCATAGTATTTTACAGAGGTGTTTAGAGATTGAAAGTAGGTACAAACATGGACTCTGCTAGCGAGCAGCTTACATAAGTATAAATAGTTCAACAAAACAAAAATACAAAACATACACAACATGCACTTACAGGCCCTTCAACAGCCTCTCAACACCGTCCCCAAATGACGGTGCAACGACCGTCCCACCTTCGTGGGATGCGATCCGGCCACAGCTGCAGTAGCAGAAACGCGGGAGCAGCCACACATGCTCCAGGAGGAGTATCGCTTGTATATTCAGTCAGTCACTGACAGGCTAAGTTTGCTATCCTAAATAATCCTGCAAGGAATATGGGCATAAATTCAGTAGGTAGGATTTTAATTTGTTTACAAAAGTGTTGTAAGTATACTTTTTTTCATTTGATATATTTTCAGGAATGTATTGAACATTTCACGAATCGGTCAATCAACAATCAAGAAAAAATCACCAATTATCACAATAGGGGAGGGGGGTCATCGGACAAATCACGTGTAATTTTTTGTCACTGCTTGAACAGCATACTTTTTTAAAACATAACCAGATGTCAAATCGTGGACTGAGTTTTAAAACTTCGCGGACATTTACCTAGTACCTAGTTGGCAAAAAAGTTTTTTCCCATCACGTGTGTAATAAAATACGTAAATTGAAGTGTTATTAAAAGGACTAGGTACTTAAGTTGCCAAAAAATTACACGTCATAGTGGCTAAGGGGGGGGGGGGGGGGGGGGAATATCACCAAGTATCAGCATGGGGTATGGGGGGGGGGGGTCTAAAATAGGCCAAAATCCTATGACGTGATTAATGGACAAGCCCTTGGCCGCCGGATAGAAAGTAAGCCCGCGTTAATAACGAGGCGGCAGCTCATGGTACGTCTACAAGATACAGACGACCTTATGAAGATCGCCGGGAGACGCTGGATGCGGGTCGCGTCCAACCGGTGTAGTATGTGGAGGTCCAAAGGGGAGGCGTATGTTTTCCAGTTGACTGAAATGATCATAGATAGTCGTAGAAATATAATTTTTAAGGTGCTCGTGCTGCCATCTAGAGTTATGACTAAATATAACTGACCTGACCCACAAATGAGTCAAATCACTTTCACCGAAAGAAAGTTTAGGACCGCTCCCATATGCTATTGTGACAATTACGAGTATTAAATAAACATTGAGTTGATATATTATTCAGTTGCGTATTTAAATGATCATCATCATCATCATGCGGCAAAATTATTCTCAAAAGTCAAACATCAAGAAGAGTAGAAATTAAGGCTGCGTTTCCACCAGAGATGTGCGAGTTATTAGTTAATGTCGCTTGAGTTACTAATAGGTGTCATTTGTATGGAAACACATCCGCGCACATCTCTGGTGGAAACGCAGCCTAAAAAGCGGAAACATCGTCATGTGAACATGTGAGGTGTCACACGGGTGTATACCCGAAACGACAGGATATAATTAAACGTAAGTTTTACGCGATTAAGACCCGTTTGTCTTTAAAATATGAGTGATAATCGTGAAAGTTTAAATCAATATATAGAATATGTGAGTATAATCGTTGTGAATATATATTTATATTATTAGTTCGTTTATTTGTTTATAAAAATTTAACGAAAAAAGCCCGTGCTAAATATTAAACACAAGTCTTATATAATAATGCCAAAGACAATATTTCACGTCGCTGTTTCCCGCAAAAGCTTCGTAATTAATTAACTTCCCCAGCGACTTTGGTTCACTGACTTTTACTTAATTATACAGACCAGTACAGAGTGAAATCATTTACATGATACAAATAGCACATTACATCAGAGGCCGGGAAAATGAGGATTTCCGGCCAAGTTGTATATATTTTAAGGAACGTAAAGACAATATTTCATTGCATGTTTGAGAAAATTATATTTTCTTTTGAGAAAATGACATTTTCTCAAACATGCAATGCAATATTGTCTTTACAATATAACTGCAATATAATTTTCTCAAACATGCAATGAAATATTGTCTTTACGTTCCTTAAAATAGACTCGGAAGTATCGCTTTTAGGGCGCAGTAACTCACTGGGATGGAAATGGAATTTCATAACACTTTTCAGGGCTAGGCCTGCAAAGTAACTTTTTTTTAATTTCGACAACATTGTCATTTTTTTGTATTTCTTTGTATGTTTGAGAAAAACATGCCTCGGCGTGAAAACGGATTCCCGGCCTCGTTAATACCTATCCGGCCTATATACCAACTTGGCCGGAAATCCTCATTTTCCCGGTCTCTGATGTAATGTACTATTTTCTTGATCTAATCATATATTATTTCTGCCGAATTCGATATAAGATTTATATCGAATTCGGCAGAAAAAATATAACTACTACAGTCGAGTGCATTAATATGTATACATACGAGTACACATTTGAAGAGATCGGTATGGATAATTCTATACATATTAATGACAACTCGATTGTAACTAGCTAAAGCTCGTTTCACAATTTGTATGGAGATGTAGATTTTGTGGTAAGTTTTTCAAAGATAGTCCCATAGCCCATAGTAAAAGTTAGCTGTAATCATGAGTAGATCCAGAAAATATGATTTTGTATCATGTAGAAGATTTCACCCAGTATATGTATGTATGTACACGAGAAATTTTACTATTGTCTCTGAGAGGTTTATAGGCACCAGCCGCAGGAGCTGACATAATTATGTGGGTTCGAATTCCACCTCGGTCGATACTATAATATACTACGAAGCTGGGGGTTCCGGGTTCGAATCCCAGCCCTCGCTGCATTATTTCTATATTTTAATTATTTATTACAAATAAATATTTGTTCGTTGGTCGTGGTCTATGTTTTCAAGTAAGTATAATATGTATGTATTTATTAAGTATATATACCGTCGCTTGGTACCCACATCACAAGCCTGTGGGACTAGGTCGATTTGTGTAAGATGTCCCAAGATATTTGGGTCAAAATTCTTTTCGTTGTCTTGTTTCATACCACTCTGGCACGCTTTTAGTTGCTATTTCGACTTATTATATTTAAAAAAATCCAGTGCACTTGTATTTCTTTTTCACGCTGGATTTTAATCCATAGGTACATCAGAAATTGTAAATAAAACATCATCTCATACCAAAATCACCACTGCGTCACGTTTTTTACGACCCGGCCACGACATTGGTCTAAGGCGAAAAGCGGCGAGCGAATCCATGAGTGGGACCGGGATGCCGATATGGGTGCGAGAGGGAGCACCATACGTTTTCCGCTAAGCCGGTCGCCTTAGACCGATGTCGTGGCCGGGCTGAGAGATACGAAATAAGACAATTTTGACCCATTTATCCTATGTCCAGCAGTGGACGTCTTTTGGCTGAAATGATGATGATGATGATCCTTTGTTTAGGGTGGGAGTTCCATCAAGATTATGCAAGAGTACTTATGTATATATTCAAACCTTTAATGAGGCTCTGGCCTTGAATCTTGCATTATTAGCAATAACGATAGTTATAGTAAACATATTTTACGTTTGCTGTAGCTATTTATCTACGCAACAGTAAGTATTTACTACATTCAATACCTAATGGAAATCTAGGTTGGCTTGATCGTCATAGCAATAGGTACTTAATAAAGTGTGTACTGTAGGTTAGGTACTACTGCAGGCTTAGCACAGGTGGCACAGGTTCAGCACAAATCAGAGTTGGGCATTATCTAGATAACTATTTTAAATAAAATCATCTCAAATGAATTTATTTGAAGATAATTCAATTGCAAATATTTTAGCTGTCAACTCTTTTATTTAGATACATTATCTAGATGAAGATAACGGGCCTCGGTTGTTCTTAAAGTAAGCTCATCTGTAACGTCAGGTCAAACAGTCACAATGACATTGCCATGGACCTATACCTAAACTGGACTGAGTACTAATTTATGTTAGTCAATAAAAATTTAACAATATCAGTGAGTACAACGGATACAACTCTGTAATAAAAAGAGAGAGTCTATATTAATTCGCATAATTTATTACGCATACTTCAAATTGGCATAGCGTTGTTAAGCATACTATTTAAGTGGCATAAGCATAATTTCGCATAAACGATTACGCATAATGTATTTACGTATAACGTAAACTATCATAACGATGATTTGGAATAATTAGGATGAGCATAATAGTAATTGGTATACTTATTAAAATAATAATGACCGATCATAGACTGCGTAGCAAAACCGATACTATATGTATACCTAATATTTTTACCAAGTTACTGTCGATTAGTACGTACTAATAATATTATTACCTATATACTATATATTGCTTCCAATTTAAAACTAGTTTAGATTTTTTTTAAACTTGTGCGTTGTGCGTAGGTATAATAGTTAATGTTTAGGTCTTGACGTATTTTATTGACTGACATACATGTATACCTACTTATATTTTTATAGTAAATATTGATTATTTTAATTATTACACACATTTTTACTCTAGCAATTTAAAATGATCATAAATACGGCGTGTGTATTTTATACGGGATACAGTTATCGTTTTGTGATCGTAAAAATCATGGTATAGGTAAATAGGTTCCCTAGATCGTATTTTAAGCATCATTAAAATATACGCCCGTATTAAATAGGTACACACTCTGTCTGTACTGTGCGCCTCATGCGCCAACCAAGATGTGATTTCTTTACTAATAAAATGGATTATTAAATACCTAATGTTTTATTTAATTGATTGTAGGTATCTGACGTGTTCATTAGGATGTGTAGGAGATATCGACGAAAGCTAGGCTTCAACTTCGCTTCGTCGCTTCTGCTTAGTCTTTTGAACTTAACCTTACTGTCTTGTTTTTACCTTGATCTGCCTCATTCGCTTGATTTCTAAGTTTATGCTAATCCATATTAGGACGAATAAAGTTATATTTAATAATGTTATGCATATTTCAATTATGCATAATCAGTAATATGCGTATTAAGCATTATGGAATTTTATTATTTTGCCTATTCAATATTATGCTTAATTATTTATGCCAAATCCGTTATGCGAATTCATATTAGGACTATTAATATTAGGCATATTAAAGGGGACCCAAAAAGAGACTAGTGAAAATGGTCCGAGTGAGAGCAACTACCTAACTAGGGGATGGTGTCTCAGTAGCACAAGTTACCTGTATAAAAACACATTAGGGTGGCTATGATTTGGGCCGGTATGATTACGTATACGATTGCAATTTTAGTATTAGTTAGTTAAACAGTATTTAGCGGGCACTTATATGAAAACAGGTCCATGGCTCAAATGGCTGCTGTTTGAGATTACGAGCGTCAAGTTATACCTAAGCAATCAAAGACGTGATCAAAAATAATCTTGTGGTTTTAACAATGCAACATATAACATCAAAATTTCACAAATGCCTGAATACCCTGGACTAGAACATTCATACTCACAGAGGATCATTATGAAAATATCTAAGAGATTTGAGAAATAAAGAATCGATTCCCACAAACATAAAATTTATATAGTATTATTAAGTAGTGTCACTACTTGGGATAAAAATAAAAACACAAATCAAAATATTAAGTCATAAATAATTTGATTACAGTTTTCACAATAACTTTAAATAAAGCAGGATTGAGACAAACTTCACAAGACAGTATTGTTTAACAATATATGATACATAATCGAATAATTTGCAAATAACCTAGACAGTTTCTAGTAAAAAAGTATCAACTGTCATAAATCGTAATGGTAGCATGGTCACCGTAATTAAAACGAGATGCAATTCTCTAATATGCTTTCTCTGTCGGTCACACTTTTTTGTCGTAGTACTCAATCCAGTTTAGGTATAGGTCCATGGATATTGCTCATAAAGTAAACTTAAGTAAAGTTAATTCATCTTTTATTTCAAACGTCAAATAATTTATTTAGATAAACGTTCATTCATCTAGATAAATTCAAAATAACAAATGAAGGATTATTTAGTAATTGAAATAAAAGATGATTTAGTTATCGATTCGGTTATTTGTAAAAAGATAATTTTTGCCCAACTCTGAGCACAATAATGTCGCCGCGACACTATCCATCCCTCTTTTATTCATATAGTTGGTAAAAGATGGAAAATCTATCTCGCCGCGACATACTGACATACCAATAATGTGCTAAGCGTACTGTTGTGTGTAAATGTGAAGTTTTATTGTACCAAATTAGGGTAGATTGCATAAAAAAATACAGTAAATTATGTTAAGACGAAAAAACCTTTAACTCTTAAACTGGCAGTGTAACCTAACCTAACCTAACCTAACCTACCCGGAATTGGCATAAAATAATAATGCATAATGTTGCATAGGCATAATAATAAAAAAGCATAATTCTTATTTCGCTTATTGCGCATATTACAGAATCAGGATAATTTAAAATGGCATAATAATGTCATCTTTATGACTAGTGAATCTAGTGATGGGTTGTTCCCGGTAACTTACCGAACTCAGGAACATTCCCAAATATAAATTTTCCCCATAGTGAGATTGGAAAATTACCGGGAACGACCCATCACTATATGACATTTGTATTATGCGTATTTAGGTAGTAATTTATGCAATTAAAGCATGCATAAGAACGTTATGCCAATTTGAAATATGCGTATACATTTTGCAATATTTAACTTAACTGATACTTTACAGGATATTTATTTATTTCCAAAAACAAGAATAAAGTATGAACACAGTAAAAATAAATTATAAATAAAAAAATTGCCCCAGGTCCTGCTGGGGAGGTAGAGTGCCCAGAAGGCTGGCCGCATTGCCGCGCTAGACTGCTATGCTGACTTGCTGAGTCTTTGCGCGAAATACTGGCCAGCCCTCTGGTCACGCGACGCCTCTATAAGGCGCTTGGAAATGTCCTTATAGAGGCAACGCGCACTTGGCCCCACGGCCCCAGTGTTTCAACCCCAAACACCGCAAATATGTAGCTGCTACCGAGGGCAGCATATTTGCGACGCTTGAGGTCTTCTGCTAAAGATGCCGCCGCACCAGCACTAACTCTGGTGCTTGGAATATGGGACGGCGCCAGGGTATCTACACATGTAGCATCCCAGACATATAAATAAATTATGACAGACGCATAAATTATGCGATTTAATATAAACCCCGTGTCAGTAGCTTTAGATAACTCGCTTTTTGAACTCTGACCGGCTGAACAATACCTACTTGTAAGTAGACACATGTAAAGTCGACGTCAGTCAAACGATACAATTACTTTTATGAGCTAATATAAATAAACATTACTACTATGGTCCCCACGTGGAGTGGTGATACCTAATGTTAGTCTAAGAGGAATGGAAATGTATTAAATAGGCATGTAATCTTATGCAGTTTATGCTGAGTAATCTACTTATATGGCAATCAATTAAAATTGTTTTAATAAGTTAACACTATTATAATACTGCAGGGCCGCGTTTTATAAAGTTACAATTTACAGTTTCGCTGTTTGCCTCTCTTTCTAGCCAATATGTGCGTACGTTAGAGAGGCAAACAGCGAAATTGTAAATTGTAACTTTATAAAACGCGACCGAGGTCTCTACTCTCTATACTTGCCGTTAATAGAAATTGCAAACAATGTAAACAAACCGTTTAAAGGAATATCCATGATCTAGCTCTAGCACTATTTTACTAATTATAAATATTAGATGTCATATACGAAAGAAAAACGACCAAGATCACCTAACCATTAAGTGATCTTGGTCGTTTTTCTTTGGTATATGACATCTATATATATATCATATATATATATATATAGTATTAAGAAGTGTGACTATTACTGGGGAAAAATAAAAAGTCTAAATCAAAATATTTAGTTAATAAATAATTTGCTTTGTATTTTCACAATACTTTCCACTATTTTACTGTTTTAATGGTCTAGGATAATATAATGGTAAGAGGTTGATTAAATGAGGTTTTCGATATTTTTTCTGCCACTAGGCGTCTGGTCCAACCAAACAGCTGTGTCAGATTCAAACTATTCATAGGTACTGGACATAAAATATCAAAATTCTATGTTATTTGGAAGTTTATTGCTTTTGTAATAGATTACGACTAGTAAACGGTCGTCAAACAGCAGTGTTATTCACTAAGGAAACCGCCTTGCTAACAGCGCTGTGTCAGCGCTGCGGCAGCGTCGAGCCTAAAAATGGTATTCACTAATGCATTAAACGACATTAGCGCTCGGCGACGAATGCGCCGTGAGCTGGACTGGAACTACACTGCGTCGAGAGTTACCGCTTAAGGTGCGTTCAGACCAAAAGAGCATTCGCTGTTCTATCTTCCGCTCTACGAAATCAACCAATCACATTTTGTGTAACGATCGAATTTCGTAGAGTGGGGGGTTAGAATAGCGAATGCTCTTTTGGTCTGAACGCACCTTAACAGTTCGACGACGAGTGAGTCTACTGTCTCGTCGTCGAGCTCGTTGACGAACGCAGCGTCGAATGTGTGAATAAGAGAATAGCATAGCTGAAGCGCATAGTCACTATAGGTCACTGGATGCCTTCGTCAATAGCCTCGTCTTCGGCCTGAACATACACAAAATAGGGAGTTGTGGAGAAGACATCCCAGGTAGCCTATGCCAACCAGTGGGATACCCTTATAGTCTAAAAAAACTTAGGAAATTCTGAATGTGTCGGTAGCGACCACTTAGGGCTTCTAATATGCTCTAAGGTCATGCCTTCGCTCCTACAATCCACGTTCTTATGTCAACAGTTGGGCCGGATTTAGAGGTTGAGAGGCTTCGAGGCAACAAAGGAGTGGAGGCCCTGGCTCCCAATTATTTTCCAAATAAATTATACAATTTTTTTCAGTCTAGTTCTCAAAACAGCGTAATAATTTTTTTTACTAGTGTTAGTTAACTAGTTGAAATGTGAATTTTTTTTTCGAAATCTCTATTGTGTGGGCCCTCTTTCGTGGAGGGGCTGTAGCGGCGGCTGCCCCTCCCTAAATCCGGCCCTGAGGGCCATTTCATACAAATGACGATGAAAACGTGAACGCGATCGAGACGTTTTTTATAAATTATTACCTACACTAGGCCCTCTGGTCAACAGTCTCAAGTAAACATACTCGTACGAGAACGTACGCTCGACAAATAAGCAGATCATATACCAAATTGTTCTGTTTGCGGTTTTCGCACGGAACACCGATACCCATTGCTCATTACCACGCGTAAAGAGTCGTATTCGCGGCTGTAAAGAAATCTTGATGGATTCCTAATGTCGGTAAGCTGAGCTGGTCTGTTACAGGGGCAAGGGTGTCAGCCTATTAGGCCTCTATTGCCTTGTTTTTTGCTGTTGTGTGTAAACAATAAACATGATTCATTTGACATATTCGTGGATCGCAAAAGTGTCTAATGAAAAAGTGAATGACAAAACACCGTATAACTACTGACTGGGTCAAAGTCGATTATATAATTTTTGTTTCAATAATGTTCCAATACAGCACGAGTGTGGTGGTCCGGCCGTGCGGTGACGGCAGTAAGAATACATTTGTCACCCCAACTCCTCCTGCGCGTGTCGTGAGAGTTGACTAAGGGATTGAAGTGTCACTGACCGTTATTTGATAAAAGATTGATGATGGGCAGCAGCGTCATCATAGTGGACACATTACTGCGATCGACGATAGCCAATCCGCTTGCCCAGAGTGGCGATTATGGGCATTTACCTCCTAATACGTATATCATAGTTAATAGGAGAGGCCTACGTCCTGCAGTGGACTATCATAGGCTGATGCATGCATGCATGCATTTAAAATACGTATTCGTGGATCGCAAAAGTGTCTAATGAAAATGTGAATGACAAAACG
>JALPQI010010744.1:0-33926 GCA_025490895.1 Thaumatotibia leucotreta
AAATTGATTTATTCACGTAAGTCAAGTTTATAAATCCCATTATTCCATAAAACTGGCTTCTGAACCAATGAAAGTGAAACACATATCAGATTATTACGATAAATAAATTATTACGATCATACACATACAAATTAATGCAAAGGAAAAAAATAGACACATACTATAGATGATAACTATTGTAAGAGTAGATAGGGTAGTATCATCGAATAATTTTATTCACTCATGATTCTATTCTGCGAAAAATAAAAATTGTATTTAAAGTCGTGTAGCAGGGGAACACAATCATCCGATGATTTCCATTATCAGAGAGTAGCCCTGATCGAATGGTTCACCGAAAAAAAATTGCATCATCCCATACTAAACAATAGCAAGCACTTAATAAATTTTCAATTATTTAACCTTAGGTGTATATATTTTATCGATATTAAAACTTAGGATACATACCTTATTTATTGGTTGAGTTCTTAGCCGCACTTCTGAGTTGTTATAATTTAAATACTGTTCACTTTCAATAACAATATTTATTGCTTATAATTTATTTCACATAGAACAATTACACTCTTTCAATAGCAATTACAAACAGATCTGAAGCACCTGTCTTAAATTGAAGGCACGAGCATAATAACCCATTTTACTTAACAATAATTCAATTTATAATCAACCACCCCACTTAAAACTACCTGGACGGAAGCCCGAACCCAACTGGTCCGTGGTTCTCGCTTGCCATTGGCTGATTCAAAATCGAGAACGTTAACATTTAAATCGAACACCAATTACTAAACAAGTCAAATATTCCAGAATTATGACAAAATGTTACGCAATATTGTTGTCAGATTTTCTCCCTTGTGAAACGGTATACCCGAGATTTCCAAATTATTCAGCAAACAAAATTGTTTAGATGTGTTATTTTCCTTTAACAGCCTATTAATGGTTTCATTAGCCTCATTAATACTCTTTTGGTAGTCACACTCATTAATACTTTTGCGAATTTGCACGTTTTCCGCGCGCAACAGAGTAGTATCCGAACGTAGCGCAGCAGTCTCCGATTGCAGGTCCGACAGTTCAGCTCGAAGGGCGTCATTATTGGTGGAAATGCCATTGATGTCGTCACGCATACTCGAAACAGTGCCCTCCAGCTGTGCGAATTTAAATGACCAGCTTTCAATTTTGGCTCCTAACTCATCAATTCTCATAGTTAGTTTTTCAAAATTGGTATTCATATTATTCATCAAAGCCTGAGTGTCGATACTTAATATTGAATGCAAGTTGTCGCCGTTGCCGGCTTTGCTGTCGAGCCGCTCGCTTATTACAACAGGGGGCACAGGGCTGCCGGACGTAGATGAACCCTTTTTAGCACTTTTACACTCGGGACATCTCCACTTTTTCAAGTTCATAGGGAGTATTTTTTTAAAGTCTTGCTCAGTAAGTCCACCACACCAATAATGCATAACTCCCTCGCATACAGCAGTAGTGCATTTTATAAGATCACTGGAAGCGAGCACCTTTTTGCATTTTGTGCAATTCATTTTGTATTTTATTTAATGTCCACCGTCTTAGTCTAGTTAATATCGAAACGAGTCAGATCAAAGCGACACACGGGATATGAACCTTAACACTATATAGATTAGGCTCGCGAATGCAATACACACTTAACCACTGGGTGCGTTATCTTCTGCAAGCGCACTCAGAACATAGAGGTCGCAAGCGCCATGCCGATCGGGGTGGTTACGACGTTCCGACCCGGGACCCGCAGTTAACCGTACGATTTAACTAAAATGTTGAATGCGAGATTAAAAAGCTCGGATTCCACTTAAAATATACACGGCAAGGGTTCACAAATGTCACTGATTAATTGTCACTAGGTTTACGTCCCTTTTGCACTAAATTTCACTGTGTTTAACTTCAGTTATCTTCGTAAAATCAATTTATAATCAGGAGCAAAACAAAGCACACATGCGTAGGTATCGTGCGCGGGTAGATGCATTTGAGAGTATTTCAAGAGGAAGGTTTTTATTTAGGTATAGTACCCGTGCGAAGCCGGGGCGGGTCGCTAGTTATAGATATTTTATTAGTCGCCGTAGCCTGGTTGGTAGTGACCCTGTCTATAAAGTTGGAGGTTCTGGGTGCAAATCCCTGCGAGATAATGTATTTATCATTAATTTCTTGGTGGTGGTTGTTTTCTATGCATTTATGATTATAAAAAAATAATTTATTATCGATAAAAGCTAGACTCAAAGTCCCCTAGATCTATCCCTAGCGAAAGGATGCACATAAGGCTGGCTACATTCATAGGATGAATAATTATGCCTATACCTAGTAACGAGCCAGCCTTAGGGTTATTAGGTGACTCAATTTACAATTTATCTCCTTTATATATCGTCGTTAGTACCCACAACACAACACATATTTTAAGGCTTCCTTTTCCCAAAAAAATTTTTTTCATTGGTTCATCTTATTTCCATAAAATCCCGATTGAATCAGATCCTATTTTAATAACATCAGCATCACATCCAATTCACAGATTCGCACAGTTTGAACTCAATCTACCCTTGATTACTATTTAATTACTACAACTCTAAAACACTTAACTCTGTCCTCACTAGTACTGCCTCGGGCGCTACTAAAGTCATAAATACCTACACACACAGCTAATATTGTATAGGTACGGGATAATATACACCGTGGTCTCTTATAACCCGAAAGATTTTAACAGTGTATTCCTGACCACATTTAGAAACTATACGAGTAATATCGAATAAACTTTTCTGGTTATTGCCTAGTTTCAGAGCTATTACCAATAAAAAAAAACATATTTTCTAACTGTTACTACTGAGTAACGCCGTTAAAAAGACCTTTTCTACTGAGAAAAGGTCCTTTTAACGGCGTTGGTGCCATTATGGAGAATAGTCTCACTAACCTCATTAATAATAGATGTCAAAAAGTGAGAAATAAAACATTTAAAAATGAGGTTTTTGTAAAAAAAACCTTAACACTCATTGTAAGTGCTAGTTTTATGAATAACATTTACTTTTTATGTTAACATTAATTCAGAAATTAAAAAAAAAATTAAAAAATATTTTGTTTGTCACCGAAAATGACAAAAGTCATTTAATATTTTTTGTTTGTTTTTACATCAAAAATGCTTGGTTAAAATCTTTCGGGTTGTTAGAGACTACGGTGTATGACTAAGCTGACGTAAAATAATATTGATTGTTAGTGAAAAAAAACACACTATTATATCGTTAGTTTACAACCAAAACTTACTAACAAATAACTACTTGAAATAAAGTTCGTATCTCAGGATGCTTAGCCAAGTTGCCAATCGCTAACGCTTAGTAGCGTATCGTAGTTTTCCCTCTCTGTCACTCTTTCCTATTAGTGTTAGTATTACAAAGACAGCTGCCTTTCGTTTACGATTGACGATTAAGCGTTAGCGATTGGCAACTTGTCTAAGTACCCAGTTCTGAATCAATACATTAGGTCAGTGTAAGAGGTTGCTAAAAGTAGTGCCAGTTTTATAGTGAGACACAACAAAGCATGTGAGATCTTATTTATTGTATGACCATTTTGTAGCATGTACTATGTTTGTAAAATAAAATAAAATTGAAAATTGTACTACTACGATCAGTATTCATTATGCCTTCTTAAAGGATCTATCATGACAGTATTTTATTTAGTCCGCCGTCATTATCAAATCCCGTGGTGTTTATAAATTTACACATTAACGTGTTATACTATGTATTGCACTTGAAATACATCATAGTTCTGTAAGTGGGGAGTGGGGAGCCATTAGTTTACATTAATGCTGCGAAGGATCAGATAATGTGCATTGTTGTTGTAGCTAGTCTACGATTTTTTTAGCTGATTATGATTAAAACAAAACTATTCTATGAGTAAATATGCAGAGTGGAGCATAAGAGAGGGATCTCACCTATCTACCACCTTCAGAATGCTGCTGCCAGTGGCACTGCTCCGCCAGTGGCTTAAAATTGAGACGAAATATTTTGTTCATATAACCTAGAATAAGATATAATCCGAGCGGCCACATATTGGGATGGGCTATCTATCCCATGACATGATGATGTTTATAGGTACCTTCATCATCATCATTATCATCATCAGCCAATTGACGTCCACTGCTGGACATAGGCCTCCCCCAGAGAGTTCCACAAAGATCGGTCGTGAGCTGTCCGCATCCATTGGACACCCGCAACCTTTACCAGGTCGTCGCTCCATCTTGTGGGGGGCCTTCCCACGCTGCGCCGTCCAGTGCGTGGTCGCCACTCGAGAACACGCCGACCCCACCGGTCATCGGTCCTCCGGGCAATATGGCCAGCCCACTGCCACTTCAACCTGGCGATTCTTCGGGCTATGTCAGTCACTTTCGTTCTTCTGCGGATCTCGTCATTCCTGATGCGATCTCGCAGAGAAACCCCGAGCATTGCCTTCTCCATCGCTCGATGAGTGACTCTGAGCCTCCTAATGAGTCCCATAGTGAACGACCACGTTTCAGATCCGTAAGTAATCACTGGCAACACACACTGGTCGAAGACTTTCGACTTGAGACACTGCGGTATATTGGACGAGAAGATATTGCGTAGTCTCCCGAACGCCGCCTAGGTAGGTACCTTGGTTTCATTAATTATAAATTTGACCAATATTTTATTTAAACTACTTAATTATTACTGTTCTGTAAAAACGACAAAAATAAAATACCCCAACAACTAATTACATTAAGGACCCTCCACACTTGCGCTCAAGGCATCAAAATTTAAAACCAAAAACAAGTGTTCGAATATTAAAGCGACAAGATCCCCCCGAGCAATAAAAACAAACAAATTGCACGTAAAATAATACGGCGAGGCTCCGAGGAATTTATTCTGATGCTCCTTTAAATCCTTATTTATATGATAAGGCCATAATTTTAGGTAGGCTCGGCGGTTCGGAATAAATCGAGCGAGCAATGCTCGCTTGCTTACAAAAGTGTTTATTATCTTACGAGAGCTTGATAAACAGTGGAAGGATAACCTAATACGTTAGAAGAATCTTACTTTTATATTCGTTTTCTAATATTATTTTGGAATTGCGTTTGATATTTTGAGATGAACTTGAGAATCTTAGAACATTGATATACTTAATGTTAGCAGAACTGAAATGTCTAAAACATTTTTTGTATCCCTCAGTTACATGTATGGAGGGCCCCCACCCCAATGGTTTTTTTTACAATTTAGTATCATAATCCTGTAGCGGTTCATACAATACATATGCTTAACAAATTTCATTACTGTAGCATTTATGGTTTCCGAGTAAATCGGCTGTGACAGACGGATAGACGGACAGACGGACAGACGGACATGACGAATCTATAAGGGTTCCGTTTTTGGCTACGGAACCCTAAAAATATAGCTGTCTTTCCATAGCATTTGAAGTCTTTGACAAATATTGTAAAATACGTTCGCAGTGAAATTTAACTGAAAATGTATGTGAGTGAAATCAATGTTTTAATTTGGTGATATAAAACCAAGATTGTGTTCTAAAACTGCGTCATTATGGACTAACGCCACATCACATCACATCATCAGCCTGTGATTGTCCACTGCTGGACCTAGGCCTCTCCTATTAACTATGCGTATAGACGCATTAGGAGGCAAGTGCCCATAGTCGCCACGCCGGGCAAGCGGATTGGCGATCGCAGTAATGTGTCCACTATGATGACGCTGCTTCTCATCATCAATCTTTTATCAAATAATGGTCAGTGACACTTCAATCCCTCAGTCGACTCTTACGACACCCGCAGGAGGAGTTGGGTTGGTGACAAATATCGCCAGTTTTTAGGTAATTAGGTATGTTTACTTTTTTTAGATTCCACTGATGATGGTATAGAATATCCCCTAAAACGTATATTTATACTTACTAAGAGAACTTTCCAAGCGGAGAGTTTCCCATAAAGAAATACAGGGTGTAAATTTTATAACTGACAATATTTAAGGAGGTGATTATATAGCTGATACTGAATCCGAATCAAAAAAAAAAAGTGTACCTTAATTTTACCCAAAATTTTCCTAAACTTTCACAAATCATGGACACCCTACGCACGGCGATGCATCTGTAAATAAAATGCTTGCAAAAGCGACGAGTAGCTTGCCGCGAGTCGACCGATAACGCCCCCGCCGCCCCCTAAACACCGCCCCTCTCACTTGCACCCGGGCTAGTTACTTAGAAAAAAGTTGTTTGTTTGCAAATTAGTCGTGCGCCCGCGCCGGTAATGTTCACACGTCATTTTTTTGTGCATTAGCGTGAACCACGTCGCGCAATCGCAATGCCCGAATTTTCCAATCGGGAATACACCGACATGGTGAGACTTTATGTTGAGTGTGGTGATAATGTGTTTCTTGCACGAAGGACGTATCGCGTGAGGTTTCCTGACAGGCGAACACCTGTCTCGTGACTTGTACTACCAACAAGATGGTGCACCTCCTCACTTCGCCGTTCAAGTGCGGCAGTACCTCGACCAAAAGTTTGGTGAAAAGTGGATAGGACGGGCTGGACCAATACCCTGGCCACCAAGATCACCTGATCTTACGCCATTAGACTTTTTCTTGTGGGGTGAAGTGAAACGTTTAGTGTACACAAACCGGGAGAACGAAATAAACAATGTTCACGAGTTACGCGAGTCAATAATCGCGGCTTTCGAAACAGTTCGACAAAACGAATACGTTTTATTACGATTGAAAGACAATTTAAGACGACGCGTGTTGTTGTGCCAAGCCCAACGTGGTGGACACTTTGAACAATTACTTAAGGTAACTTAGATTTAATTTAATTAGGTAGAATAGGCCGATTTTGTTTGACAATCGTTGTACATTTGTTGATTTCAATTTTTTAAATACGCCAAAAATACTTTTTTTAGGAAAATCAATGCAGTACACTTTATTTAATTCTTATTAATAACGTAATAGTCGGTATTTTTGTCGGTCCTAAGTTGAATTCAATTCGGTGTTTAGTTATGGATGTGTCGCCCTATCGAGCCACTCGCCCAGCGCGTGACGTCACCGCTGTGCAGCGGCGGCGCGCGGCGTAGGTATGTGCACGCGTTAAAGACTTTTTTGAGACTGAATTAAAGGCGTATAAGTGAAGGTTAATTAAACAAAATACGATTTTTGATGTTTTATTACTTTTTTATATAGCCAGCCAATCATATCCTTAAAATGTTGTCAGTTAAAAAATTTACACCCTGTATATATTTTCGTTGACAAGGTGGTCCGTATACCTCGCTACTGTAGCATGCACGATTTAGTTTTTATGTGCATGGGTTTTCTTTCCTGGTTTCCTTGAGGGTGTTTTTATGCTCGGTGTATCAGGAAAAATATGAGTTTGTTTAATACGTTGTAAAACGACAAAAGAATTGCTATTTCGCTTATCAAAATGCTTGGAAAGTAAGAGTAACGCAATGAACACATTTGGCTTGTTCGTGTGATAGAAGTCAAAGACCGCTGCTCATGGCAAATAGATTATTATTAGACAACATGTACAAACTTGAAATTGATTTGTAGGTACTTAGGCTAAAAATGTAAAAATATAAGAAAAAATAATAATTATTTTTTCTTTCGTACATGACATCTAATATTTCAATTTATAGAAATAGTAGTGTCACTACTTAAAAAAAAAAAAGAAAACTAAAATATTTCGTGAAATAATTCCAGTTGCTTTACAAAATATGTAACATAGGTAAGTTTAAATACTAACTTACATAACTCTATTATTTTTAGGACTGAGTTTACCTAGGCTTGTTTTTTTCTGCCTGAATGAAAATAATCATTATTTTTGGTTATACAGTCAGATATCATGGAGACTACGCACATGACAAAACTCATGCTTAGCGCTTGTGTTATTTTACGTATTTTATTGTGAATATTTTTTTACGGAACATCGGTTGCCCGATTTATGATAAAAACATGAAAAAATATGCAGACATCTCTAATTCACTTCGAAAGCGTCGGAGTTTTATTCAACTTTTCGCCTACGCACTCCTTTAAATGCGACAAAAAATAACAAATGAGCGCAATCCTTTTATTATACTGGCAAAAAGGGGTTGAAAAAAAGTTTCTGGTACCCGGCAACGGTCACATCTGGTGCTAATGTATCCAACTTTTGATAAAGCCATACTACCCGAATAAATTGACGACGCTGAATCACAATTTCATGTTCGCACATGATGTGTCGCGATGAGGGACCCTTTTTATTTTCGGCCAGAAAGATGTTTTTAACAATTTTACGGCGCGGAAATTGAATGGGTTGCTGTGTTATGATATTGAGTTCTATTTAAGCGGTGCAGGTCGATTTTGTAAGGTAAAATTGGGTTATAAAAGTATGCACGAAGAAGATAAGTATGCTATGGCGAAGGAAAAATATTTTTGTATCGCTACACACCTTGTGATATTCAATATGATTGTGATATTGATGAATAGGTACAACATTTTATTTTATTTACAACTGCATTACAATATCAAATAGTTCAAACCTTGTAACTTCATTGTTTCCGAAATCATTTTTACTCTTGTAGAATTCTATGTTTCTATCAGCAAGTCAAACATTTTTTATTTCATTCAATAACTGGTATTACATTTGGTACAGAGGAACTACTGAACATTTTTTTTATTATTATGCATATGAATCATACACAAAAACAACAAATTTTGTAAGTCCGCCTTGTCATCTTGACTTATTTATATTATCTGACATATCCACTCGAGGTTATCGATTTTGAGATTTTTTTATCTTAAACTTACTAATAGTTTATCTAAAACATTCCATACACTTTATCAGATCACATCGAAACCCAAAGCAAGACGCAGTGTAACGTTTGGGACTCAGTTCTCGTTTTAAAATAATCAATCAATTATATTAAGAATACTTACTACAACTGTTAAAGTTGTCAACAGTGATTTTAATTGAATATCGAACTATATTTCAGCGCGCAATAAAACCGTTTCGAGTTTTCAAAATGTCACTAGCATTAAAAATGGCGGCACTCGCTGTGGCGTGTTTTGTTTTAACGTCTGCAGAAGACCTGCAAGTTGGGACCAGTGTGAATGGCCAGTTGGCTTACACGGAGACCGTCGATCTGTCGGCGTGGCCGCTGAAGACCAGAACGAAGAACGTGTTCTATAACGATGAGAACAATAGGACTATCAAGGTAGGTTTCTTAATTCTTTATTCCTCGTCATCATCGGCTTTTTTAGTACAGTGCTGGACATATGCCTCCTTATAACTACGCGGTTGAACATATTAGGAGGTAATACCCAAAATCGTCACGCTGGGCAAGCGGATTGGCTATCGCAGTAGTGTGTACACTATGATGACGCTGCTGCCCATCATCAATCTTCATTAAACGAGTGAACAGTGTCACTTAATCGATTGTTACGACCTCCACAAGAAGAGGTGACTAATATATTCTTACTGCCGTCACCACGTATGCAATAAATGGACGAAAAAACAGAACAAAATTAATGAAATTTGTTGTTATTATTTTAAAAGACAGCCACAGATTAACCCCCTTATTCATAAACGTTTGCTAACTTAACAAGCCGCTAATATTTGTTTGCCCTATTTACTCTTATGGACACATTGTTAAGACCGGAAGGGACAAACAATTATGAGCGGCTTGTTAAGTTAACAAACGTTTATGAATAAGGGGGTAAGATGTTGAAGTTGTAGGACTTGAATCCTGATAACAGCATTTACTACTGATGTACAGTTAAGAGTGTTACTGTTTGCATATTGAACATTTCTAAACGATAACGTTTTCCAGGGCATCTCCGCGCTAGATAAGGACAAGAGCGCTGCGCAGGCGACGGTGACGTCAGGTGGCGTCGGGTTCTCGTTCGCGAACGTTCGGCTCAGGAGCGAGAGGGGAGACGGACTTAATTATGAAGTGCAGTTCTTTGTTTAGGATTAATTTTCTATGAGTAGTACAATCGAGTGCGTAATGTTGTATTATGAATTAACCTCTTAATGACGAATAAAAAACGATGATTGAGAAATTTGTATCTTCAATCGAGTAGAGTCGATTATCCTTACAGTTACAACTATTTGTATAAACACCTTACCCTGGTAATATTTAAAGCAAATAAATATTCTTATTCTTACGAAGCTGGAGGTTCCGGGTTCAAATCCCGGCGATGGCATTATTTATCATCAATATTTTGTTCCTTGGTCGTGGCTGTGTAAGTATTTAAGTATCTATAATTATGCATCTCTCTATTACATATATCGTCGCTTAGTACCCACATCACAAGCCTTTTAAGCTTACCGCGGGCTTAGGTTGATTTGTGTAAGATGTCTCAATTTACTATTTATTATTATTATAGATCATAACATGTCGATGCGGCAAACAATAATGATAATACATACGCAGTTTTGCCCTTTGGTTGTTGAATAAATATATATGCAGCTGTACTTGCATTGGTAAGTAGTTACGCGGTATTGCACTATCGCCGATAAAACAATATCCTACACCGTTTATAGATTCTATACCACTTGTGCTCACAGCCACATGTGTTTTTAGTAAACAAAGGTGCCGTTTTCAATTAAGTGTGTCCGTTGTTTCGTCAAGTATTGATCAGGCGCAATGAATGTTTCACGGGTCCCGGCTATGCAAATTTAGGGTACCGTGGGCGTGCGTGGCACCGGACAGTGGGAAGCCATGCGTGCTGTGGGCTGGGAGGTGGGGTGCAAAAAAGTACATTATTGTTAGGGTTTTTTACATTATACGATATTTGATGTTGTTGTTATCCTTCAATTTAGGTGAAATATAATTAATTTCTCTAAGAAACTATTGTCAGAACTCTTACTGTTGTTGAGTTATTGAGAAATAAGTTTAATGACTGAACAAGTAAACAACTTTTAATACATCATAATGTATTAACTGTTTGTATTTGGGCATGTACCGTCAGTGATCAGAAATTAACTTTAATGTTATTTTTAAGGTTCTCTCACTCTTACCATTTCATTAATCATTTTATGAAGATGTCGATCTTCGGAAATTTAATTGTCGGATTCGATTAAAAGCTATGTATAATCATACCGGGTAGCTCCAATTAACGCAACAAGCAGGGAAAACGACCTAATGGGATTCATTTTGATTATGGTTCTAAATACCATTGAAAACATAAATTAAGAAATTGTTGTACTAACAGACACATCTCCATATGTGAGACCATCTTGTTTTATATAGGAGTAAGAACTTCTTTGTGATGATTATTCTGTCCGTATGCTTATGATGCTCCCGCGTTTATCGTTTGTCGTCGTTACCGTCACATTCTGAATATTGAATATGTAACTGCGAATGTGACACGTAGCACAATAAACTGCAAAAAAGGGACCATCACGTAGCTGTGTGTCATAAGGCGGTGGCAGCTCATGATAAGCACACGGGTCTACGCATATAGCCGTTTCATTATATTTATAGGAAGTGTCACAGGACGGTACCTCTACTGGAGCAGACACTTAATAGGTCATGACTAGACCCCGGATTGTTGTGGCGGTGACGTCATAATAGGGTGATTTGGGGAGTAAATGGAATGGTAGAACAAAAAGATACGTTAATTATAAGATAAGATAATATAAGAAATGACATAATATTCTGTAAATAAATACGAAATTGTACTTATTTATTATATCTAAGGTCAAACTTTATAGGTATGGGTTTATACACCGTGTTTTTATTTATTTCCGTTAAATTGGACAGGTTACTTGGGACATTAATAGAAGTTGCCTGGTTTATGGGCTTTTGTTAATTTCGTAAAAAAAATTTTTTTTTCGTTTTATACTTAATAATTGAAATGGCAAGTGTGAGAGATCATTAAGAATAAGATCTCAGGTAACTGATGGCACATGTCAAAATAAGTGACATTTAGATGTAATAAAGGTTGCAATACACTTGTTCATTAATTAAACTTATTTTTTTAATAAGTCAATAACAGTAAGAGTTTTTAGAGAAATTGATAACTTTTGACCTAAATAAGCTTACTTTTAATTTAACGGAAATCAATAAAAACACGGTGTATAGTTTGCATACATCGATAAAGTTAATTATAATGTTTAATAAATATGTTCAATTTACTGAATACAACGAAATAATTATTCGACCGGTCAGTTTTTTTGTCGAAAACTACCAAACTTAATATAAAAAAAAAAATTATCAATTCTCTGGAAAAATATTTTTTAATGTGAATGATATGAATTTTATTAAAATTTACTCGGTTAGGTATAGCACAAGAAATTATGTTTTTCTCCGGTAATTTTAATATATATTTTTATCTTATCTTATAATTTACGTATCATGTTGTTCTACTATTCCATTTACTTATAGCACATGAAATTATGTTTTTCTCCGGTGATTTTAATATATATTTTTATCTTATCTTATAATTTACGTATCATTTTGTTCTACTATTCCATTTACTCCCCAAATCACCCTATTGTGACGTCACTGCCACAACAATCCGGGGTCTAGTCATGACGTCATCGTACCGACATGTACATAAAAATAACAGTCTATTTAAGGAGCCAGCTCCCGTTCCGTCCGTATGTTTACTGTTGAATATGCAGCCGGGGCGCGCCTTAACTCTTGTAAGCCTTTGTCGGCGCCGATATTGGATCGCGTCATCGCCGCCACACTTCGTCCACAAACAACTTGTTTTATTCACGGGATTTATTGCCGACGTTTCATATTGGACCGGTGATATTAGCGACCGTGGTTGACATACGTTCCAAATTGACTTTTTGGAAGTTAATTTAAGAGTTTTAAGGTCTATCTATTGCAAAAAAAATTATTAACGGCAAATGACAACAAAATTCAACGACATTTTTGTGTTATGAAGTTAGATTTTGTGTATCAACTATTGGCACTGAAAAAGGGCGACAAATTAAAATTTTCTTTGAGTGATCAACAATACGTACCTATGTCTTTTAAATTTGCTTCCGTTTTCTACTAAATACTGCCAAAGGTTGTTGGACGGAGTATACCTATCATATAGTTTGTGGGTGAATATCTGAGCGTTTCAGCCGACCAATTTAAGTGGCGTCATTTTTGCTTAAATTACAAAACGTCTCAATGTTCTACTTCGTCATTTCATATGTATAAGGTACCGTGCCTCCTTCAAATGACAAAGTAGCATATTATAACGAATTGAAACTTCGTCAAAATTATGCCAAAATTAGGCGGTTGAAACGCTTAGATATTCACCCTTGTATGGCTAACGTTCGTAACACAATTGACGCGATCGTGATTTTTGTTTTGTTAAGGCATTATATGGTATAATTACGGACATTTTTTTTTGCAATCGACCTTTTACTTGAAGGTATTTTGTATCTATTTAATAAACTTTTTCCCGTTTATACTTGACTTCTTAACTTGATAGTCTTTCCTTTACTGTAATGTATTGGCGAACAGTTACCGTAGCCTACTCTTGCAATCCCAGAGGATTTATATGCCCGCTGTCGCCATGAAACATAAGTTTACTTAAAACCTTTAAGTAAACTTATTTTTTTAAAGGACCCATTCTTAGTCCCTTGTGAAAACCTGGACAAGGGTCCATTCTGGAGTCTTTGCGTTGAACACCGTATGTAATTTATTATAAAAAAGTGGGTATACATCATAAATATAAGATGTCATATACCAAAGAAAAACGACCAAGATCACCTATGTCCGAGGTGGGGATCGAACCCACGTACTCAGCTTTCGCGGCTGATGCCTGTACCCCTCGGCCACTCGGTCTTGTGGGTATACATGGTTGTTTATTATAAATGCCCACAGAAATAACTAATTGCATAACCGGCATACTCCTTTAAACTTAGTTCGTATGCGTATTCGCAATGTAATGAAAAGGACATTAAAGTTTCCGGGTCCTTATTAACCCAACTACAACTCGAAAGTTCCACAAACGATCCAACGAAAAAACCAACGGAATCTGAGGATGTTCTCAACCGAATAGCAAAAGGAGAACAATTGCAAAAAATATTATTTCACGGTAGGGAGGCAAAGTGAAGCGCACACTACACATTTGCGCTCCCCTCTCC
Organism: Thaumatotibia leucotreta; assembly: GCA_025490895.1. Taxonomy (NCBI): domain Eukaryota; kingdom Metazoa; phylum Arthropoda; class Insecta; order Lepidoptera; family Tortricidae; genus Thaumatotibia; species Thaumatotibia leucotreta. The sequence goes on from JALPQI010010744.1 coordinate 14,083, forward strand.
AGTCAATTGTCCTTACATTTTACATTTCTGCATCATATTCCGGCTCGCAATGAAAAGTAAAAACATTGCAGATGCTCGCGCTATCATTTCATAACCAACCTTAAGCCAAAAGTGTAGAACCCCGATCCGCTTGGAGCGGTAATTTCGTAAATTCTGATGCAAGGAAAGACGAGAGTGGCTGAATTGAGGTGGAAGCTAAAGTGCGGAATAAAAGTGACGAGCAAGACTTGAAAGAAATAAACTAAAAGTGAACATTCGCGGGAATTGGTCGGTTTTTATTACTATTTGCCGTGCCGTATCGATTACGGTATTGCATTTGCCTTTTAGATGTAAAGGCTTTAGGGCCGTAGTACGAAAGTAAGACGTAGCGTAGCGATGGCCTTCGGCACTCAGCCTTCAATTTGTGTGTCTATTTTGTAACTTTTAACTCACTATTTCATACACCATGGGCTGTTTATATCCGATCGATTTTAACAGTGTATTCCTGACCACATTTAAAAACTATTATAATGTCATTTAAACTTTTCTGGATATCGCCTAATTTCCAAATGTTATTACCAAATGAAAAAAACATATTTTCTAATTGGTACTCAGTACAAAAAGTCTTTTCAACGGCGTTGGTGCCAATATGGAGAATAGTCTCACTAACCTCTTTAATAGATGTCAAAAAGTGAGAAATGAAATCTTTAAAAAATTTGGCTTTTGGAAAAAAAACCTTAATACTCAATTTAAGTGCCCGTTTTATGAATAACATTAACTGTTTATGTTTATGTAAGTACTTTACATTAAAAATAGTTAAAAAAAAATCAAAAATTTCAAAACTCGTATAATATTTTTACATCAAAAATGCGTAGTTAAAATCTTTTGGGTTATAAAAGCCCTATTCCTCTCTGTGTCGTGGATTGACAAATAAAAAAAAACCTTGTTTCATTGAGTGCGAATCTTGCTATGTTTTATTTCAGTAAAATTAGGTAACGACTCAATAACGAATACACGTGTACATGTGTATACGTGTTACACATTATACAAGATATTATTGTATTAAATATTCGGAAGCAATATTAAAATAAAAGCCCATGACCATCATTTAAATGGGAATGCTGATGAAAGTTGAAAATAATTGGGAGCGATATTTATTAAAGGACACAAATTTTTCGTTTGCATTCTGTATTTTCGGTAATCAGTGATCGCTGAGAGCAATAATTTTGATGAAATATTTCCAGTACTTAAGGGTAAGTTATGTAAAGTGCTTTTTAATACGTATACAGGGTGTTTTTTTTCGACCGTTCAAATTCTACGTAGTGAATGTGTAGGTCATACTCACCAACTTTTACTATGGGGACAACGTCGAAATCGCGAAAAAAAAATCAGCTGTTTCATACAAATTGGCGGCATTACGCCGGCCGAAATGTATGAAACAGCTGATTTTTTTTTCGCGATTTCGACTTTGTCCCCATAGTAAAAGTTGGTCAGTATGACCTACACATTCACTACGTAGAATTTGAACGGTCGAAAAAAAAACACCCTGTATAATATACTAAATTAAATCGTTAAAATCTCCTTTTTTCAATTTGTTAACTAGTTTAAAGATAGAGCGTTAGAATTATAACTAACGTGAGACTTAAACATATTGAAAAATGTCGCCATCCGAATTTTAATCGTGATTGTGGTTCGGCAGTGTCATTTGGAAAGGGTTTTGGGTAATACGTCACTGGACAGTGTAGACGGCCCCTTATTAGCAAGATATGTAGTCAGTGTCGTTTGCAACCCCCTTTATGACAAAAGTAACATTGAGGGTAAATCGTTCCATACCGCCCGTGGCTAGTACCCGTTCTAGCAGGGCGCACGCCCGCAGGTACGCGTCGGGCTTTGATCGAGGGTGCTCCGGACGAGGACCAATGGGACTTATGGGTCGAAACATATCGAGAAATTATCGACTTAAATTCGTGAGTGACCCGGTTCGATAATATTTTAATAACAATAGAACTCGTTCTGTAAAAGTCCATGTTCTTATAAAAAAATGCTTCGTTTAATAAATCATACTGGGCGCTCAATTCTTTTTTACGTACGTAACTCATCTCATAATAAATAAATAATAATAAATAATAAATATCTTGGGACATCTTACACAAATCGACCTAGTCCCACGGTAAGCTCAATTAAGGCTTGTGATGTGGGTACCAGGCGACGATATATATAATAGATAGATACATATAGACACTTAAATACATAGACAGCCATGACCGAGGAACAAACATTTGTGATAAATAAATACACAAAGAATGCCCTCGCCGGGATTCGAACCCGGAACCTCCAGCTTCGTAGGCAGGGTCACTACCAACTAGGCTACGGAGGCTGACAAAGTGAACTATGACCTATGAACCATGATCTCATGGTTCATAGTTCATAGTTTTTTATTCATATAACAATTATACTACACACTTTTTACAATTAATTAAAAATGAAATTAATTAATTATTAAATTACACACTTAATTACAAATGTGACAAAGTAACTGGTTAGTGTTCAGCGCTAAGATATTTTGGTGTGTCGCTTAATTCTACCTTTTATATACGTAATCATATTGATTCGAATAAATTATATTGTCATACTGGCGACATTCGATGTGTTGGCTTAGCACATGATTGGTGCGAATGTATGTCGCCGCCAGACCCAACTAGCAAAATATAGTCATATAAAAGTTGAGACAACGTTTTGCATATAACTTGTAGTCCTATTTGGTTGGTCATATAAACGTAAGGTAAACGGTTATAAAAGGCGAAAGTGGCGCAAATTATAAGACTTATTGGTGAGATAAAGGTTAAATAAAGATTTGCATGGCGACTTAAATCGTTTATTAAAGGTATTGTAACGATTAAGGAATGACCAAAACGTTGTATAAAGAGTACAACAAAAACCTTTACGCGACCTAAATATCAAATAAATGTTTTATAACTGACCATTTTGTTTTATAGAAGGTTTAGTGTAATCCTTACTCATTGCTTATCGGACTGCTCCTGACATTTATTTTAGATACGCGCAAAACTTGGTGTGTGTGACAAAAAGTGTATGGAAAAATAATACAAGGTAATTTTATAAGTTTTGTAATAGAAATTATTGTTCTATATATTGAGCGTTTGCATATTTGGCTTGAGCTGAATTCGTATGGGAAGGTCACTTTACTGTTAAAGTTTATGATGATATACAGTTTTTTGCTGTCGCGCTCTTAATATATTCGAAATGATTATAATTTATAACAGTATTTCTTCATATTTTATTATAGTTAAGGTTAGCCATTTTGGAACAAGTCATGGATTTATACTTATACGACTACAATATAACTTTATCTTAAGTAAAGGTTTTTATAACGACTACAAATTGTCCGCCATTACTAAGCCGCCATTACTAGTCCGCCACTTCGTTTGTACCGTTTCCATGATGTAACGTTCATGGTTTTTTTCTTTGAAATAGTACTGTGATGCTCACGAAATGGCGACTGATGTTTTATAATATTAATTTCAAATCGACTTTAAATTGCATGATGTTGTATAACCGTAACTTAAAATCAATTTAAAAACATATAGTTCAATAAAAGGAATATAACGGGTTCGGGAACAACTAAAGGTTTTTCAAAGTTTTTGTTTGACGTTAATACAACCAACTGTTGAATAAAAGGTAGATAACAGTCCCGCTGATATCTTTTTGTCGTATTAAAGTTACCCTAAATACCGCTATATAACTGTCGAGATAAGGTTTTATGATATCACTTATACAACAATAAAATTATGTAGACGTTGTAAAAATTACCTTATTACGACGGTTCTGTTTTTTCAAAACCCTTTATAAGACGAAAACGTTTATACGACTTTGAACATCATTAAGTAAACGTTTTCTTTAAAACCTCTACATGATTGTTGTATAATTAAGTCGCAAAAACGTTTATTTGCCATAGTAATTAGACTATTTGGTAGGACGACTAAACTATCAGATTTAAAACGTTTATTTGACTAACAGGTTAACTAAAAACGACTATAAAACTCTTATATGGCTAAAGGTCGTATAACTCTTGATTTATATGACTTCTTTGCTAGTTGGAGACGCCCCATCTTTTACTTACTATAATTATGAATGAAGGGATGGATAGATTATCTCGCGGTGACATTTTTCGATGTTTGTTATTCCATAACACAGTCCCAATAAGTAGTGACAGTGACGTATCAGGAGCTCAAAACAGTAGCAGAGACAAGGAGAGAGTGGCGAGAACTCCACCGACAAGAGCAAAGTCCTTCAATTTGTGATGATTTTTTTTTATGTGACGAAGGTAGACAACTGAGCTCTCAGCCCACTTAATGGAAAGCAGGAACTGAGGCCCATGGACATAGCGATAAGAAAATCGCCTATGCGCTGCCTACCCTGAGGACTTAGATGGATTGCCTCTATCTGTGCCAGTAATTACACCGGCTATCTTACCCCCAAACCGAAACACAGCAGTGCAAATACTGATATTTAGCGGCAGGTTAACGGGTAAGACTGTGGTAGCTATCCGGTCGGATCTTGCACGAGGCCCTACCATCAGCAAAATGATGATGAATGATGATGATGATGAGTCCCAATAAGTGTTGCCCCTTAACGTATCTCACCGCAGTCCGCATTACGGTCAGTATTCCGTTAATTCCGTTGCCAGCAAATCGCCGCGATTGTACCATCGCAAATTTAATTATACAATAACTGTTCGCATTATTATCTTGTGTATAATGCTGGGCTTTTCCCAATTAGCAAGCGGTAAAAAAGTGAGTATTTCTCAATAAGTTTATTGTACATAAGTAAGGTAGATAATTCAATTGGTTGATTTTATTAACATTTTTCATACGATCATTATTACTTTGAGCGGGATTTAGCACTTATGTTATCTCAGGACGCTTAGCCAATCGCTTACGCTTAGTAGTGTATCGTATTTTTCCCTCTCTGTCGCTCTTTCATATTAGTGCGACAAAGACAGTTGGCTGCCTTTCGTTTACGATTGACGATTAAGAGTTAGCGATTGGCAACTTGTTTAAACACCCTGGTCGGACTATGGATGAAGACACATAAATCAGCATGCGTACGCATTTGTGTATAGAAAATGGTCGTTTAGTATGACACAGCGTCCAGCCTTCCGCACGCGTCTTTACGCTTTACATACAAAACGGTCAATTTCAATAAACAAAATGCGTACACAAACATGCTGATATTTCTGATATATATATCTTCACCCTATGACTCACAATACACACCTGGAGAAAAATAATGCATAATAAAGAACAATTCCTATTTTAATCTAATTATTTTAAACTAGTTAGTGATTCTAATTAAATATGTATTTGTAATAACAATGCTTTTCTCTGTTATTTCCTATAATATTTTCTTATATTCACAATCTATTAAATCTTAATAACAAAAATGAGCAATCAATAACTAAAATAATTTTGTATCATTAAAGATGTTGGTACTCGAAAAATAGAAAAAAACATAAGCGATTACTTAGCGCTTGTAATCGTGTAATTTTTTTTGGAAAATAACTTAAATAACGAAGGTAAGGTATTTAAGGTAGTCACATTAGTTATTAGGTATACTCGTAATATAGTGGATATTTTAGCAAAGTTAATTAATTTACATTACATTAGATTAAGTGTATTTAAGTATCTATATTCTATATTATGTATCTACACACCTTGTACCCACAACACGAGCCTTAATTGAGCTTATCGTGGAACTACGTCGATTTGTATAAAAACTACGTCGTTTTAAAACATAATGATAATATAAAATAAAATAACAATTGATATTAGTTGTCTCTAAAAAGTGTGCGTCGAGTATTTGTTAGTTTGTAAGTTAAATTATTGTAAGTATTAGTGCTTTTGTAATTTTAAAATGGAAGTAAAATATATATTGGGTTGTATCTTATATTACATAATATTATACACGGTGCCCATGAGGAAGGGGAAAAAAATCAACAGCGGATTTCTGACCAAATTTGAAGTAAAAATGTCATATGAAGTTTTCTGGATTGAGTCTATTTTAAGAGAAAATTATATTTTTTCCTAAAACCGTTTTAGCCCGTTACGCTATGATAAACGCATTTTAGGAAACGATTTTGTTAGCATGTTGTCTTAGTCCTGTCACACTTAATTGACAGACATCAAATGAACAAACAAAATCTTTAATTACCTAGCAAATAAAAATAAAAAACGTTTAAAGTGCATTTTTCGCGATAGTTTCATTAATAAAATCCTTTTTTTGTGTATTGAGGCATTCAAAACATCAAAAAAACTAAAAAAAAATTTTTTTTTTTGCAGATTTTACCAAAACTCACTTAACATTTTTTGCTTCTTTTAGTCTCAGGAATATGCTGTTAAAATTTTTCCCTTTCCTCACGGGCACCTTGTATACAGACAATAGCAGTGACAGGGACAGATAATTATTTCTGAACTGGGCATTGGGATCAGCTCATATATCTCTCGATGTTCGAATCATGCCCATTAATTAACTTGCACGTAGTTTGATTGTGCTTTAACATATACACGGTGTCCCCCGAGTCACTAATAACCTATCACACATCGTATTTATGTGATACCGAGCAACTTTTTGACCGTGTGGTGACGGCAGTAAGAATACATTTGTCACCATCCCAACTCCACCTGCGGGTGTCGTAAGAGTCGACTAAGGGATTGCAGTGTCACTTGACCATTCTACAAGATTGATGATGGGCAGCAGCGTCATCATAGTGGACACATTACTGCGATCGCCAATCCGCTTGCCCAGCGTGGCGATTATGGGCATTTACCTCCTAATGCGTCTATTCGCATAGTTAATAGGAGAGGTCTACGTCCAGTAGTGGACTAACATAGGCTGATGATGATGATGATGAGCAACTTTTGATATGAGATCAACCACGAAGGCGTGAAAACTTTTTCTAACATCTTGGTTACGTGATCTCGGCATTTTGTATGGGAAAGTGATATTTTTATCGCGTTTTCGCGGTTGCTCCCATACTAAAAATTTCTCAGTATGATATATACCTACGGTGTGTATGAGTTAATGAGCGACTCAGAAAACACTCTGTATATACAGTCCATCAATTGGAACGCTAGGCTAAAATAAGTAAAGTAAAATGTACTAAAAGTAGACTAAAATGATAAGTAGTAAGAAACTTCTTACAATTTGATTTACAGCGTCACTTTGAATGAATGATTGAATGAATATTTCTTTATTCAGGCAATAGACCCATTACAATATTATAAATATTTGTGTATATACTAAAATTAAAACATATAAATATAAAAGAGTAGAAAAAAAGTAGAAAAAATAATTTGAAATTGTTTCCGAGGCCTTCCAATTGGTTCAATGTACTATACAGGGTGTAAGTCTAGTACGGGCGAAGCTCTTAACGGGGGTTAGTTTAGGTCATATTTAGATAACTTTTACTTAAAATTAGAGTAGTAAAATTACAAAATATTTCAGCGCGCAATATAGAGCAACACACTTAAGTTAAACGCTCGTTGACAGCTAATTTCAAAAGCAGATGACATAACTGCAATATCAATATCAACAAAATGTTCGTTGGTTAGCATAAGCTTAGTTTTAGTTATGTAATTACGGGATTATTTTTATTAAATAAAACTATGAAACCGGAAAAACTCGCGTATATTAATTAACTTTAACTTCATTCCGACGTTTCAAACACTACACTTTACATAGTTTTATTTCACACGCATAGTTTCATGAGTAGGTAATCATCTCGGTAACCGAAGAAAATATTGGATTATTTTTAATTTTTATCATGTAACTAGCATGTAAGTGATTAATTCCAATATAAATTCATAGGACACGTAACTATCAAATCTTCGTACCTACATGCTACTCAGAAAATCTTCAATCAATTCTGTGGGGTCATAATTAAGTGTTACTTAAAAAAATCCTCATAATCCATCATTACACTAATGAATCCCATGACTGGTCTAATTTATCTCCCGTATTCGATTTATACACTGTAGGTATACGACGTACAAACAATTAGATGCCATCTTTATAAGCGTTTAAATCATAAAATCATTTATTCGTTCATCACAGGTAAAAAAAAACAAGATGACAAATATACGAGTATAAGTATCACCAAGTACAACCATGATGTGCCATTTGGCGTACGAAATACATTTCTTAAATCTAAATAATGACAAGCCACTATGGAACTAACTGGATTATGGGTTTATAAGCTTACATTCTAGTATTTAAAGCAAAGGTGATGTTGTAATTTCTCCGAGTTTGGTGCAATCCTTACACTCTGTGTAACAAGTTTTTCTTAATTCAGCAATCCGTATAGGTATTTGCACCCAGCAAACAAGCAAGCAACCAGTAAAACTCCAACTACACTGTTCCATTGTCCATCAGCATAAAAAGATGGAACGAACTTGTGAAAATAAGCTAAATATATTAAAAAATGTTTGTGCTTTAAATTCAGAATAGGGAAAATATGCGAAGAGAAAATGCTACGTTGAAATATTTTCGAGAAGACGACCATGATAAATCTTTTATTCGGTTGATTATTCAACACCGTTAAAATATTGTGTGGTGACAGCAGTAAGAATACATTTTGTCAACACCCCAACTCCTCCTGCGGGTGTCGTAAGAGTCGACTAAGGGATTGAAGTGTCACTGACCATTATTTGATAAAACATTAATGATGGGCAGCAGCGTCATCATAGTGGACACATAACTGCGATCGCCAATCCGCTTGCGTGGCGATTATGTGCATTTACCTCTTAATGCGTCTATACGCATAGTTAATAGGAGAGGCCTACGTCCAGCAGTGGACTATCATATATGATGAAAATATGTGTTCAAATAAATTTAAGGCCCAACCACACCGGCTGCATGTACAGTATGTGCGCGTGCGCGTGTGCGTGGCGTGAGCGTTGTAGGTTATGTAAATGTCATATTAGATGACACACCGCTTGCGTGGCGTGCACACGCGAGTGTCCAGCAAGCAGTCTGCCATCTACTGTGTAATTTATTTGTGTGTTAATAACAAATATTTGTAACTTGGTCATGGTTGTTTTATATGTATTTAAGTATCTATACAGGGCGTTTTTCTTCATATGCTATAACTTTAATAGAAGCTTATTTAGGTCAAATATAATTAAATTCTCTAAGAAACTAGTGTTTTAACTCTTATGGTTATTGAGTTATTAAAAAAATAAGTTTAATGACTGAACAAGTGTATTGCAACATTTGCAACCTTTATTACATTCTAATTTTACTTATTTTGACATGTGCCGTCAGTCACCTGAGATTAACTTTTATTTTTATTCTCAAGGTTCTCTCATACTTACAACTTACTTTTCATTTATTATGTATGAAAACAAAAAAAAAAATCCGAAAGCCGATATACCAGACAACTTCTATTACTGTCCCAAGTAACCTGTCTAATTTAATGCAAAACGAAACGAACACCGTGTATGTGTCTATCTTTTATATATAAATTATCGTCTCTTAGTACCTACAACACAAGCCATGAGATTAGGTCGATTTGTGCAAGATTGTCCCATGATATTTAATTATTCTGACACAAAGCACTCAAAATAGTATGCTACATTTCAAAGACCAAATGTAATTCAATGACATCCTTAACTACCCCTGTGAGTCCTAAATGATGTTCCGTTTTAACGACCGATACCTCAGCGATACCCGAAGCCGACTGTACGTAACGAGGTAATTTAGCTCCCTGATTAGTTGGCGTCGGATTAATGTAACTATTTGGGCAGTAAATCAAGTTCACGCTATTGATACCGCCTGTATTAATGGCACTTCATAATACCCCTCAGTTTTGGGGTTGACGCTTTAATCTAAGTTCAGAATAAAGAACACTTACAGATTGTAAGATAATAAATACTTTATTGCAATTTCACAAGCTATAAATATAATAAACTTATAGGGTAGATCTTTGTGAACCCTGTTGGAAACTGCAATATAATTACAATTCTAGGGAGGGAAGTGTATCGACTAATAAATAAATAAATAAATAAATATCTCGGGACATCTTACACAAATCGACCTAGTCCCACGGTAAGCTCAATTAAGGCTTGTAATGTGGGTACCAGGCGACGATATATATAATAGATAGATACATATAGATACTTAAATACATAGACAGCCATGACCAAGGAACAAACATTTGTGATAAATAAATACACAAAGAATGCCCTCGCCGGGATTCGAACCCGGAACCTCCAGCTTCGTAGGCAGGGTCACTACCAACTATGCTACGGAGGCTGACTAATAATCAATTATCATTACATCATTACAATATAGTAATACGCTATCAAGAAATAGGCTCTGACTCTGCGATGGTAATATTTGAATGTGTTGTGCGATCTCTGACGATTGTACTGTTGGCCGTGATGATTCTTACTCTTAATTTGTCTTTGTAATATTTGTATATTTCTGCAGATAAAATGAGTGACGTGAAAGTTTTGTCATTCTTAAATGGACTTATCAACATACCCATCAGTGATATTAACACTATGTAAATACAGTAAGAAATAATATCTTTTAAAAAAATCCCGCAAAAATATGGGATGGTTCATGTCTTCATGTGAATCATATTTGCAGTATTCGTTGTGTGAGATATTTTAATAATTTCGCCTTTACTGCATAGGGTAAGTATATTGAATATATCAACTGAACAGACGATACGAAGATACAATCGTATGTATCAAAATAGATGAATTCTAAGCCATCTCCTCATGTATTATCAAACCGCGATTAGAATGGGATTCGAAAGTACTGTTGACACAACAGTGTATAAGTCAATCTAGGATATATTCATAGTTATATTAATATATTAATAGTTTAAGTACAAAGACTTACAGACAATAGATGAATTAATCACTCACTACATCGATAAACAACTTTTTTCTTGGTAAATGTTGTGTCTTTTATTGTGTCAACAGTACTTTCGAATCCCCTTCTGATTCCGGTTTAATAATATTTATGAACCGATTGTATTTAAGGCGATCCTTGTTTTCCAGTTATTTAGTTCGGATGTCTTTCAACCATCAGCTTAAGCGAACTCGTTCATCGACACTTCACGTTGAAATTGCGGCTTAATAAACTAGCGCTGGCTCGAGGTTTCGGCTCGTAATTTTGGAAACTGCATTGCTTAAATTTTCGCAATAATAATTATTGACAGGTTGAAGAATCGATAGTACCTAACTAATATAAGATTTGAAGCTAACATGATCATTTACATTATTAGTATGATTTAAATAGAGTATTTATCAGGGTATTAGGTTTACCGAGCAGCCGATGACCGACGCCTCCGTGAGGGCTCATTTCACTTAGTGCCGAACTTTTCTGTAACTTCCTAGAGAGAGATTTCCAGTTATATATTTAAATAACGTACGTAGGAGATATAACATGTGATGTTGATGAAAAAGTCAAATTGAATACTTAATGTATAACTGGATTGTTTATAAGACAACCCATTACTTTCGAGGATGTTTTTAGTCTGAGACGCAAATCATAGTCATATATGAATTTTGAGTATAAGACAGTACCTAATACATTCAGGTCAAAAGTGTGGAGGAAACAAAATATTGAAAATTTCAGCATCTTTAACTTAAAAGCTTAACTTTAAAAGCTTGACTTCATCTTTGGTCGTAGCATAAATTAAATTTGTTAAAATCTAATGCTCTTAATAAAAAGTATAAAAACAGACAAACAATCGATGGAGAGATCTCACAAAGGAAAAAAACCACGGAATTCCACAAAACAGGAGTTGTCAAAGTCACGAGAAGTGAACAGGAAGATAAGGCGACATGTACAAGTCCATCCGGACTTCCTCAAGACACTGCGAGATGGCGGTAAGTGGGTCGATTTTCCAATTGAATAAGTTCTCGTCGGACGCAGTCTCCACAGAGACTAACAAAGACACAGTATTCCAAGACCTGATTGTTCAATCAAAGTTTACATTTTTTATAAATCATAAATTTTAATTTTGGTTAAAATATCAAACATAGTTAAATACAGAATTATAAAATTTTCCTCATATTTCCTTTACATTTTTTCTTAATGGTTCGAACAATAAAGATATAAAAATGAACTAGTTTCGTTTCAGGACACTATAGGTACGGCCGTGTGAGCAATTGATACAAAACTGTATACAAGAGTTATTCTTGTTACAAGCATTTTTTTCTCCTAAAACTCTGTCTATTGTTCTTTTCTGATCCCGGTTTTAGAGAGATACTATTCTGCTACGGTGTTCAGGCACAGAGCAATCACCTACATAATTTATATATGTATTTTAATAGCGTTTTACTTGTATATAAATACATTGACATATGTTTTGATACTGAAAAGTAATAGTATACTGTGACAAATGAAACTAAGTTGATCCAATAAGCCAAATCATTTTGACAAAGGTGACTCTAATGAATTCTCGCCTTAGTCATTCCTTCATTAAATAAGTAAGTGCTTTTTTAATGGCACGTCTAATAAAATGTATTAAGTCTGAATGGACAGTCCAGACAATATAGGTAGAACCTAGAAAATAATTGCTTGTATGTAGATTATTAGTTAAATTCAAAAATAATTTAGAACTGCTGTGTTTACCGCCGCGTGGTGACGGCAGTATGAATACATTTGTCACCACCTTAACTCTTCCCGCGAGTGTCGGAAGAGTCGACTAAGGGATTGAAGTATCACTGACCATAAATTGATCAAGAATTTAGCAGAGTCATCGTAATGGGCACAATAGCGATCGCCAACTTACCCAGCGTGGCGATGAGGGTTCCCGCATGGTTAGTGCGAGAGGCCTTCAATTCAATTGAAAGGAGGGAATTCAATTCAATTTAATTATTTGTTAAGAAATTAGTTAAAAAGATAGGCTGATGATTTGTGATGTGACGGTCACGTGTTTAAGAGTATACTTTTTAAGATACTTATTTTTTTTTGTTGTTGTCTTAAATTATCCCTATTTTTTCTCAAGTCATGAAATAGTACATTCTGCATTACACGGTAGGTAAGTTCTGAATTACTAACGAGAGTGTTAGAAGCTCAACGCCGTAGGCGGAGGGCTTTTAATGACTCGAGTTAGTATTCCGCTTACCGACAATGATGCATACAATGTTTTTCATCACACTTGCGGACAAAAAAATAAAACAAAATATTATTCTATGACGTACTGATATTTCTATTACTCCCTAGGGATTTCAGTTTTCTATTACTCCCGCTACGCATGCAAGCAATGGCTTAGACAGCAAGTGTGATGAAAATGAATAGAACCGTTCTTTAAGACTCAATTAACTCATAATTAGGAGATTTTTTTCTTCGTTGTCTCCATAGTGAACATTGCTCAGAGTTAGAATCCCTGACTAGATAATACCTGTATATTCAAGTTCTATAATAGTCATATGATTTTAGATAAGCATGTAGGTCTCTAAAACATCTTGATTATAAATAAAAACTTCATTGTACAATCCGGTCCCACAAAACGGCATTAGTCCGAAACCCTTAACATGGGTTCTCAGTTACAACATTGTTCTATAAAAATACTACATACAATATGACTTTTATTACAAACCATCTCTTATTATGTTTTAGAGTAGTAAGCAAAATACTGTTTTTAGTCTTCACGGTCTTCACAAAAGAACGGTTCTTTTTTAGTTCTTCGGTATATAAATTCTAAGTTAATGGGAGTCATTTAAAAATATGATATTGAAAATCACAGAACAAAAATAACTGTTTTTTCTGTTTTGTGTTGAAAATTACATAAAATATTGAATAGTAAATAAAGAGTATAAAACATTTTAAAATATTGAGTTATTTCGAGGTTTTTGTAAAATACCGGTTGCGGTCCCTGGCCCTGGGCCAATACCATAATTTCATCCACAGAATTAGATTTGGATAGAAGAAACAAGTTCATTCATTTGTATGGCGGCCGAGCGTGTCAGATTTTGTACTGAAGTTGTTACTTGCCTATGATTTTAAATATGTCTCAGGCACTTGAGTATTCATATTTTTTGTGTTGTTGCACTTAATATTGCTTAAGGAGGCATTATTAATGTTTTTGTTCACTTCAACTTACAAAATTTGACGCCCGTAAGCTGCAAGCTGCGATTAAAGACGGACAACTCAGTAGATTTTACTGAGTTTATTTGACACGCTAAGTAGATACGTTTGCTTGATCTATGGTATATATGACATCTGTGATTTCATCTATAATTCAGTTTTAGACCAGAATATGTATTGTACCTACAGTGATGTGTTAGCAGGTCTTGCGGTTTAACAGCAACTCGCCGCCTTACAGCAAGTACCCGATTCTTTTTAATTTATACAAATAGGAAGGCGGTGGTCTGCCGCGTGGTGAGCCGTAAGTACACATTTGTCACAACCCGAAATTTTCCCGTGGCTGCCATATGAGTTGACTAAGGAATTGAACTAACATTTACAATTTATCTATTGAAGATTGATGATAGATTGCGCCGTCATTATACACACAGCGATTGCCAACCCGCTTGCCACGATGGGCGATCGCAGTAGTGTGGCCAGTTGGTGTCTTTGCTGGCACGCAATTGGTCAAATTCATTATAATTCTTTGCCTACAGCGTTGTATAATGAGATTAATGAGTTCATCAAAAAATGATTAAATGACGTACTGACATTTTTATTACTCCCTAGGGAATGTCACTTATCTATTACTCCTGCTATGCATGCAAGCAATGGCGCGCTTAGACAGCAAGTGTGATGAAATAGTACATTTCGATACAAGTGCAAAAAAATATTTTTCGACGAGGGTGAAAGTTGGAGCCCGAATGAAACGAGGGCGACAATCAACCGGAGCTTAAAATAATTTTTTAAACGCGTATCGAACGACTTTTTTAAGACTTTTTTAAAAATTATAATCACATACATTTACATCGAGTTCGCTACTTAACTATGGTTAAGTAGCGAACTCGATGTAAATGTATGTGATTATAATTTTTTGTACAAACGACGAGAAGAAAGGATTTTCTTAACTAGTGCGGAAAAGTAAAATTTGCGCGTAAATTTCTCTTTTTAAGGCACTTGTTAAAAAAAAGTCGTTCGATACGCGTTTAAAAAATTATTTTAAGCTCCGGTTGATTGTCGCCCTCGTTTCATTCGGGCTCCAACTTTCACCCTCGTCGAAAAATATTTTTTTGCACTTGTATCGAAATGTACTATTTCATCACACTTGCTGTCTAAGCGCGCCATTGCTTGCATGCATAGAAGGAGTAATAGATAAGTGACATTCCCTAGGGAGTAATAGAAATGTCAGTACGTCATTTAATCATTTTTTGTCTTAAAACTTATTTTTTTGTAGGCAAGTGTGATGTAAAACATTGTATGCATCAATGTACTATTAGATTTTTTGTATCGTCAAACTGTTGGTAAGGGTTTGTGTTATCAAAGTATTATACCCGAAAACCTAAATTAACAACGATCATTTAGAATCAGTCGTAATCATACCGGATTCGGGCAAATCTGTGTATTTAGGCTGGAGGCCTGTGTTTGCTCAGTACTGTGATATTTTTATTTGATTAACATTCAGCAATGAAATTGTAACGTAAGTTCTAACTTCAGAAATTATGTAGTAAAATTATATTTCCAACAAAGTTGAACGAGGGTAAATTTTTTAACATCGCATATTTTTTATTTTATACGTTATTCAACCACTCATTTGTTTTGAAATTTTGGTTGAGCTTTATTCCTATGTAAATTAAGGGTCATAGCTGGTAACCACAGTTACCAAAAGCAATCGAGTAGGTAAGTCGGAAGCCTTCAAATCTTTGGTAGTCGTAGCATCAATTTAGATTCGGGGGGCTACCATTTTATGTACAATTAAGCTTTTAGAATCGGATTGTCCATTAAAGGACCATGGGCATATTTGTATGGAGAGCGGACCAAGAACCAACAGAGATGAAAATGGTGTCATGAAATAGGTATTTATATTCATTTCATTTCATTCTATGGGCACTATGTTCAATTCCATTGCAAAACGGAGATATTTGTATTTTAGTCTGAGTAAATACTATGATGAATGGTGTCTGAACGACGGTGATTTACTTAGAGAGTGCCCACAGAACGCCTTACTCATATAAAATTATGCAAAAGAATTCAACTTTGCACCTATAGAATGAAGTACATAAACAGACCTTTTTATTGACACTACTCCCAGCTCTGTTGGTTTTTGGTCCATTTTGACGCATAGTCCTTTTTGACAGTCATTCCATGGAACTCGTATGGTTTAGGTCGTAAAATGAATCAAATTAGCTAAGGGGGTTTGTGTTAGTTTACAGGGGGTACCTAAGCGAGAACCTATGACTTAAACATAAAAAAAGAGAGTACAAGAAACTGGAAATCTATCTTAACCATTTTTGTGTCTTTGTAATAAACAATTATACATGATTACATTATAAAATGACCTATTTATAGAGTGCAGTGTTCACTGATTGTATTCCTCTACTATTGGTTATATATATTATGTCGGAAACATGCTTCAGTTGGCGCAAACGTGTACGACATGTCGAGTCGTCGAACGTCAGAATAGTCTTATTTACAATGAGAATAGTCTTATTTGCAACGTTTACATTTAATTTGTTAAGAGTTATAAAATCTAGAAAACGATTAGTAATGTTTTGCTTGAGATGTTCTTTGCTTGGTCCATGCAGGTAGACATTAAACGTCATGTTGGGATCTACCCGCCTACGAAGCAGGTAGTTTGTGAGCGGACGGAATAAAAGGTCACTAGCGCAGTGTTCAGGGATTCATTCTTGATTCAGACTTGGAATAAAGCATTATTTCTGGAGACTTTGATCAAGTGCATTCCAGGGTTGAGTAAATGACGCATGGACGCAAGCTTAGAACTCTCCAGTCGTTTTTAATGTAGTTAATTAGTCAGTCAATGAAGTTTTAAGTGTGATTATTTAAAGTTTGGAAAACTTAAAACCGTCTGAGTTTCTTGCTGGTTCTTCTCATTACAGAGGTTTATCTTTTGCGAACCAGTGTAGTATTTATAATAAAAAAGATCGTAATTTACCTTGTGTTTAATTATTTGTGTCTATGCATAGTATACACTTTTGTAAGTATAAGTACGATTAGTAATGAGAATGAGTAGCTAGGAGTTAAATATTCGCCCCCCCCCGTTCTCAGCTGTCGATACGAAATATCAACAGTATGTAACGATTATATCATGACTATTTATTACAGGTAAAGGAAATCCACACCCACAATATGCTGGCTAACGGTAGAAACGAAATATCCCTATAGGCCGTATACAACATCGAGCCAGACAATTTCAGGCATGTAACAGTTAAACAATAGACTTATCCTTCAATACAGTTACGAGTTCCTAGGACTTGCCATTTCACGTCTCGTCGGGACACGCCACGCCTCAAGAAACAAACTGAACGCACGCCACGCTTGGACTACAAAGGAGCATTCACAACGATCTCCATCTTAGTTAAGAGGCCGACACTCGAAACGCGTTCGTCAGTACACTCGAGTTATTGCTTTAGAAACGAGCGCTTCTCCAACCCACACTCAGCCATCTTCAAATAACCGAACACCCGGCCGAACGTGAAATCCATCGAGTGTCAGCTTCAGCACTACACGAGTGTGATTCATTAAGAGCGAGCAATGCATATTGCGTTGGGGGAAAATGCTGCTTTATATCGACACGGTTGAATGATGCTCAAACTCCACCGTGAGAGGAGCACAGTGTAAGTGCAGGCATGCATTATGCAGTTGGCGCGTCGATAGAATTACACCCGGCTATTGCTGGGTGCATCATCGTAAACTTAGTTTTGCTAATGTTTTGCTAAACCGAGTGTTAGCTCGCGTTAGTATTGTTCTTGAACTCAGACTGATATCAGTTGAAGTTACAATCTAGAATGTTCGTTGCTCGATATTTCATGCAAAATCCCTTTGTCAACAAGGATACATTAAACTTAAACAGAACTATATCTACGGAATATATCACTTGTGCATTCGGTTTCCGCTCGTTGCTCTGACCCAATAGCGTTATCGCGTCGACAGTTTTGTACTACTTCTCTATATTCGAAGTCCACTGCTGTTCTACAATTAGTATCATGATGGTACTGCTCCCTCGGAGGAGCATTGAAAGTGTGGCAAAGCGTTTTGTGGTTGAAAAGGGGAAGGTGGTAAAGGAACCAGGTAATGCCAGTGATTCATAGCGCGGTGGTCCGGACTTTGGCTCAACTCATCAATATCGGAAAACGCGTCGTATCGCTAGTCGGCATTACACGTACGGCCGAGAGCAAAATGCTCCAAAATTAATAGAGCTGAACCGTTGATGCGTTGGCATTTATCTTGATCAATGTATTAGGCCACGTTTTGAGGTTAGATGGGAATCTGCTTCCAGTGATGCTTAATAATAGCTCATATGGACATCCAAGCGTTTATCCAGACTCTTGCTAAGGCTCTCAAAATAAATGAGTGTAATGGGATAACTTGCGATTCGAGTGTTGGCCCATTTCCGTGTGGTGACGGCAGTAAAATACATTTGTTACAACCCCAACTCTTCCCATGGGTATTGTAAGAGTTGGCTAAGGGATGGAAGTGTTACTGATCATTTATTTATCGAAGATCGATGATTGGCAGCAGCATCATGAATCATAGTGGACACATGACTGCGATCGCGAACCCGCTTGCCCAGCGTGGCGATTATGGGTAGTCACCTCCCAATGCTATGCAGTGGGCTAATATAATTTATATGTCAGGCTAATGGTGATGATTTGTGATGTGTGATATGACTGGGAAAAGTTTACATAAGTCTACAATCCCACGGCAAGCTCAATAAGGCTTAAGTTATGCATATTTATGTAATACCTAGTTGAATTGATAAGACTGAGATGAGGCTTCATCAGTCATCACAGACCCCGGATTGTTGTGGTCATGACGTCACAATAGGGTGATTTGGGGAGTAAATGGAACGGTTGAACAAAATGATACATAAATTATAAGATAAGATAATATAAGAAATCAAAGAAGTTAAATAAATTGTGACGTGCAATTACAAATAAAGCAAACAGTTTATTTCTAAGGTCAAACTTTATATAGGTCGGTATAGTTTGCATACATTGATTTTGCATGTGTAATTAATTCAAAAATTTGTGTATGTTCTATTTTCTGAATGGGATGAAATGATTATTCGACCAGTCAGTTTTTTGTCGGAAACTAGTAAAATGAATATTATAATTATAAAAAAAATGTATTTATCAATTCACTGGAAAAAAAATATTGCACTTTATTCAAATTTATTCGATTACGTGCCTAAAGTAAATTAAATTATATTTATCTCTTGTGATATTAATATACATTTTTATCTTATCTTATAAATTTATGTATCATTTTGTTCTACCATTCCATTTACTCCCCAAATCACCCTATTGTGACGTCACTGCCACAACAATCCGGGGTCTACATCAGGATAAGAATATACATACTTCCGTAAACTCAAACCAAAATCTCTTAGAATTGTATTTGAATTATGTATTTTCTAGGTAAATAAATCTTGTTGAACAGAGTAATTTCAAAAAAATAGTGATTATCCGTTTCAGGGATTATGTATTTTACTATCGTTAATAAGAAAAAGTGATAAAGTAATCCTCGTTTCCCAAATGGCCTGGAGGGCTGGCTATTTGGACAACCGATAGTGAATGGGACTTTAAATAGAATATAGTACATTACGACACAAGTGCAAATAACATGAAATTTCCTTTTTGCACGTGTCTCGTATGACGTTTTTTAAAATATTTTTAGTACAG
>JALPQI010010745.1:0-38232 GCA_025490895.1 Thaumatotibia leucotreta
TTGGGATTTTTTTTGAGATTTCTTGTATAGTAAAAGTTGTTCAGTACAACCTACCAAATCACCTCATTCAAGCTTTTCAGTGGCTCATGTAACATCCTGTATAATATACTGGATGTAAATAGATAGCGGGTCAATAAGGGCACTATGTGCTACTCTAAGCGATCGATCTGAGCTGAGTGACCATCAATCGATTTTAAGTAAAAAGTTTACAGATTTATACTCTAAAGAGTATTATATTCTTTAGAATAAAGTTTTTACTTAAATTTTGCATTAATTGGGCTGCTAGTGTATACATGTGTCTTTATAATAGTTCGGCTTACATTCTGCCAGTGTGTACAGGAGGCGCCCAAAACATGTAAGAAAAGAGTGACGTTACGTTATCTGTATATTCTGCCTATCTGTGGCAGTAGTAAGGATTGATAAGCACGTCCGACAGATCTCCGGGGTCTTATTGGAATTAAATCTTTTTAACATAACTATTTGGCTATTAATGAATTAAGGTATACTGTGTAAACTATGTCCTGGTTATTTGGGTATAGCACGAAACCTCCACAACCCCCAACAGATGACCCGTCGGGAAATAACGGGGGTGCCGCAGCACCCCCAGTTAACCTCACAAAAGCTGAAAAGAAAGCCATGGAAGCTTATCGGTTCGATTCCAGTGCTCTTGAAAGGGCTGCACAGGCCGCTAAGGAGTTGGAGCAGTCCAGTAAGTTTGATCTGTAACCGCTGTTATCAGTCATAATTCTTAGTATTGCATAATGCGACCCTATAACCTAAAAGCACACTGCAGACCGCACAGTTAACATCATTATCCTGCTTACGATTCTCTAGTTAATAAAATACATTTCTCGTAAGTGTAATGTTATAATAACTCTTATTCCTCACATATTATTTCATATTTTATTACATGAGGCTAAGATGCCTTTTGAACCTTTTATCAATATGTATGAGTAGGGTATACTATGAATTTGTAAAGATATTTGTCCTGTGATACATAGAATGATGCCTTAATTCTTCTTTAATATTATATTTTACTTTTGGAACTATGAAATAATGAAAATTCACTTACTTAATTCTTATGGACATGAATTAAATGAATTCAAAACATCATATAAAAATGGGGAATAAAAAAATACTCATGTGATTTTTTGGGTACTTAATAATTAATACTAGCACAAGCTTAACCCCTCATATGCTTAGACATGGAACCATGTGTGAGAATTTCAATCCATTGTTTAAAGTGTCAAGTTAACTTTTTCAGTGAGGTAAATAGGCAAAGTTTTCCCATGGTTAAGAACTGTATATTCTAATTCTAATTATAAGTTTCCAACCAAAGCTATACTTAAACTTTTTATGATATCTTGAAATAAAAGTGTGAAGAACCATTTCATACCTAAGATATATTACGATAACTTAAAGACTGTAGAAAAAACCATGACCAAACCAAAGACATCCAGCTTAGCAGGGGCATTATTGACTAGGATACTGAAGCCATGAAATATTTAATTATACAAGGTTATTTTAATGTTGGTACTTAAGGATATCTATTAGCCTATTATGAAGAAAGTGAGTGTAACATGTCTGAGTTTGTTTTAGTTGGCAATTAAATAATATGCATAAATTTACATGCTACAAAAACTAACTTTTAAATATAGTAATAAACTAATAACCCACTTTCAAACGTGAATTCGCTTATACTGTTATGCTATTTACTATTTTAAGTAAAACAAGTGTACTACAGGGGCCTGTTTCTCGATAACTTGTAATACAAGTGGAAGTCTCTTTATGACACTATTAATTAGATAAGGACTTCCGCTTCTTTTACCAGTTACAAGCTTTCGAGAAATAGGCAAGGCTCGGTACCCGGTTTTTTTTTTAGACCCTTGTAATAGCCCAGTATTTTAAATGTTTTATATTCTTTATGTAGTACTCAAAATGTTATGAAATGACCAACATCGTATTTTTAAATGACTCCATTAACAAAAAATTGATATACCGAAGAACAAAAAAGAACGAAATTCGAACCGTTTTTTTGTATGGAGTAAAAACCGGTATCCGAGCCCTGGAAATAGGCCCCTGATAGGCAAAAATAATGAGAATGCTTGAATTTGGTACATAATTACAAGACCCCGAAATACGCGAAAGTTGCTTTACGCGATTTTCCCTGGAACGCATCTCTCGCGTAAAGCGGGGTATAACTGTATAGTATTAAAAACACATTATTTCTATAATTTGAATTATTATCACATTTCAAAAATTGTTACATACATTTTTTTATTATTAGTCTTTGAGATTCTTCCAAAAAAACTACTTAGGACT
Source organism: Thaumatotibia leucotreta (assembly GCA_025490895.1). NCBI lineage: Eukaryota > Metazoa > Arthropoda > Insecta > Lepidoptera > Tortricidae > Thaumatotibia > Thaumatotibia leucotreta. The sequence goes on from JALPQI010010745.1 coordinate 2,323, forward strand.
TTACCCAACTGTCCATGGAATCTAGAAAACATGTTTAATTTAAAGAATATATTTGCTGTATAGCGGCTCATTACCCATAGTTAGTATTTATATACACACCATTGACATAGGTATATGAATATCTTTTTATCACAGATGTCAATAATACAAATTGAGTTCAAAATCTTCTAAATAGAATAGTGGATCACCTCTTAAAAGTTCCTACATATTTATTCGAAGCACCCTATGTTTAGCCTTAAATAATGATAATATTTATCTTAATCATTATGCATACACCCATCTGCTAAGGTTAAAAATATTGCACAGGACATGCAAAAGATGCGCTGGAACTCAGCAAGCTACAGGAAGCTACAAGGCAGCAAGAACAAATGGCCAAGATCAAGGAGTATGAAGCTGCCATAGAACAGTCTAAAGTGGAACAGAAAAAAGTTGACTATGAAGAAAGGAGAAAGACCTTACAGGTATAAACAAGTTTACTGATATGTCAACTATGTTTCCGGTCAACTTTTTGTTCATTTATACTAGGGTCAATCACCTTTTTTTTATTATAATTCTGTCACAACACCCAGGGGACATAAATTGCATAGTTTGCTAGAAGAAAGTATCCTGCACACTCTACTAGATCACACTCTACATGATTAGTGGGTGACCCACCATAATAAAGCCAACTATCAAGAAAATTAAAGTTTTATTATTTTTAAACTGTGATTTTAAGGGTGACCCAGGAGAATAAGTGATGTAAAAACGCAATTGACCCACTAGTAATTTTTTAAATAAATTACAGGAAGAAACAAAGCAGCATCAAATGCGGGCTCAGTATCAAGACCAATTAGCAAAGAAACGTTATGAAGAGCAACTGGTCCAGCAACAGAGATCGCAAGATGAAATTTTGAAGAAGTAAGTGAACTTACATCCTTTATGAACCATCATCTGTTATCCTAGTTTTGTCTAAATTAGATGTTAATCAATACTACATTTGAAGAACCATGCAACTGCATTACTGTTGATTGAAGACATCCAAAACGCATCATCCTATTTGTCTTTTAGGAGCTTCTTAGTATCTTGGTCGCAATGGGTAAATTGTATAATTTTCGGCGATTTGGGTTAAGATTTAGTGTATTATAAAATACCAATTTTTTTACAGGCAAGAAGAAAGTGTCGCAAAACAAGAAGCATTGCGACGAGCTACAATAGAACATGAAATGGAGCTGCGAGAGAAAAACAAACTGAAAGCAATAGAAGCTGAAGCAAGAGCTAGGGCAAAAGCAGATCGTGAGAATAGAGACATCAACCTTGAGCAGATACGATTGAAGGCTGCAGAGAACCGTACCACCATCTTGGAGAGCATAAAGTAAGTTACTTTAATGTTAGTTACTGTTAATTCTTTTGTTTACTATTTATTAAATAATATAACCAATAAAACAGGACAGCAGGCAGTGTGATAGGCACTGGTCTAAATGCACTAGTGACTGATTGGGACAAGACCTTAGCAGCAGCAGGAGGCCTATCACTTGTAGCACTTGGAGTGTACACTGCCAAAGGAGCTACGTCTGTTACTGCCAGATTTATTGAAGCTCGGATTGGTGAGTACCTATCACATGTATTATGTAGGCAATGTAACAACACAAATGTGTAATGTCTAATTGTTGTATGTATATTTAATCCAAAATAGTAAAATCAAAGCTATATTAACTTTTATATTAAATTTAACCTCTCAAGAAGGCATGCAATCTCAAAACTTGCTCTAAATTACTATACATGTTCACAGCCTGATAGGTAAATCCACAGCTTTGTAATAGCGGTTAAGCGTGACATCAGTCCCACATATAGGACAGGGACAGTTAACTTTATCTCTTTGTGCTAGTTGCTCATCGCACGAACGGCAGAGTGATAGGTTACTCTAAAATATTGTCTTCAATTTATTTTTATTATCTACCGTGACTGACACTATAGTTATACAGTCGCCTCTCGTTAATTCGAAACTCGAAGGACCTATCCAAATATTACGATTTATCGAGAGTTTGAAATATCAAATGGTCAAAAATATTCGCGAAAAAAAATTAAACTACGAGGTGTTAAGTAATAATAATAATCAACTGTTATTTTTTATTAAATGCATTTTTTAACAATATCAAATGATTAGAAGCACATACATGTACAAAAATAATGTTAATTAATTATTGGTTTTGGATTAAGTCCTTCTTTTCAGCAATCGTCAAGCATCTATACTTTCTAGGACTCATAATTAACGTAAACTTTTAATCTGTACACATGACCAACGGAAAAATAACTTAACTGAGTGGCAAACAAATTTGTAATTAACAACAAATGCTTGTGCAACTTATCTTAAATGTAGGATACTTGCCTCTTTAATCTCATAACTTTGAATTGGCGAATGTTTGACGCCCACGAGTTCGAATTAACGCGTGGTTTTGTTGTGTAGCTATTACTTTTTTGTTTGAATTACCAAGTGTTTAAAATGTATTGTTTTTTTTCGAAATAGCAAGAGATCTTCTAGGGAACTCGTGATAACTTCGAATTATAGAGAGGTTCGAATTATCGCAGGTTTGAAATAACGAGAGTCGACTGTACCACGTAATATAAATTTCTGATTTTAAAGAATATAAATGTATTCAACGATTTATACGTCAAATGACTTTAAGGATATCATCATCATCATCATCATCATTTCAGCCATTTATATATTAAGGATATGGCGAAATACTTGTATAATTTAGTCTCGATATAATTTTGACAAAGTATAAAAATGTCCACACGTTAGACAGAATATAAAATGATGTTGTGTGACATTGTAATCATTTTAATATTACAACTTTACTATAACATATTTAAATGTTTTCAATTATTGCCTTTTTAATACTCAGTTGTATTTGAGTCAATCACTTTTTTTTGTTGTTATTCTGTCACATCACCCAGGGGACAATAGTGGGATAGTTTGTTAGACGAAAGTGTCATGCACACTCTACTATCAAGATGAGTGGATGACCCACCTTGGAAAGGCCACATAACTGTCAAAAAATTCAAACTGTTGTCAATTTGAATGCTGCTAAACTGTGATTTTAAGGGTGACCCAGAAGAACGTAACCATGGCAACGAATGACATAAAAAAAGTGATTGACCCATTTATTTAAACTAGTAATTTTTATACGTCGTCATATTTACTTAAGTCAATTGGCGCATAAATTTTCCTTTTCTTCAATTTTTAAGTCGAAACCACCTTTCAGGTAAACCTACTCTCGTTAACGAGACATCCAGATTTTCTCTGCTGGAAGCGGTGAAGCATCCCATCCTGACGGTGTCCAAGGCGATAGCGAGTTTCCGCAAGCCCTCGGACGCGTTGGCCGGCGTCGTACTGGCGCCCACTCTGGAGCGCCGGCTACGAGACATCGCTATCGCCACGAAGAATACGCGAGTTAATAAGGGCTTCTATAGGAACTTGCTCATGTATGGCCCGCCTGGTACCGGCAAAACGTTGTTCTCTAAGGTAAGATTAATAACCAAACCCCGGATGACGGGAGCAAAAATGCGGTTGTCACTAGTGCTTAGTTAAATATCGACTTTTCTATCGACATCCATACCAACATTTTATGAATTACAAATGTATTGATCAACAGTAATTTAGGCAACCGTACGTAATCAGAGGCATTGCGATTTAAAATTGATAAACAATAATATGTCAATAATACCTGGTACCATAGGACAGTTACAAAATCGAAATTAAAGCCTAAAAAGCAACTTGAATGTCGCTCAGAATTTCAAAGGGCACTTCTTAAGATTACTTTTATATCCTCGGCGAAATTATTCACAAAAAATATCAGAATGTGTTGACTAAAAAAATTGGTGAATTCATATTAAAAATCTTATATATTTTTTGATATCTGGAAAAGAAGTGGAACCACTAGGGAAACATAATTAGCATAATCTATAAATTTCAAATTAAAAAATCGTTCATATGGATGTCGATAGAATAGTCGATATTTAACTAAGCACTAGTGACAAACGCATTTTTGCTCCCGTCATCCGGGGTTTGTTAATAACCACTCACTTGCTTTGATTTTTGCGATAGACTCTGTCTATGTAAAATAAGAGTGATGCCATGTAACGAAAGCTACATGAAGCAAGTGAGTGGATAACAAATAACAATGATGTAATAGTACATTACTATAGAAGAAGGGAAACGAACCTTATTTATAAACATCTAACTTAGCAAGCCACTGTCCCTTTCAGTCTTATCAATATGTCTGTAAGAGCGGAAGGGACAAACAATACTTAACGGCTTGCTAGATTAGGAAATGATTATGAATGAGTTGGTAATATTAGGTAAATCCATGTAACTGTAATGAAAGTGACCATTTGATCGTCTATTTATTTACTTGTGATCCAAGTGTAAGAGTTACACTGTATCTGGATATCTATTTCGATATCTAGACATAATAATAGTAAAATTTGCACAATTAATAAATAAGCATGCGAGAAATTGGTCACTTTCATTAACTCTTGCATGGAATTGCCTTGTTATTGATTCCAAATGTGCAGACAGCATTACTAATTTGATCATGGTTCTACAGAAACTCGCCAAGCATTCTGGCATGGAGTATGCCATCCTGACGGGAGGCGACGTGGCCCCCATGGGCAAAGACGCCGTTGCGGCCATCCACAAGGTGTTCGACTGGGCCAACACTAGCAAGAAAGGTAAAATTAATATACCTAGTCGGTCCGAAAGTTCTGTCAGTTTTGGCGTCAAGAAAGCTAACAGGTACTATTAAATATATAACTCTATACACGGTGCTCGCGAGCATTGCGAAAGATTTTAACTGTGCATTCTAGGCATCAAAATAAACATAAAATATTATGAGACCAAAAGTCAATTCCACCAAAAAAAAAATTATTTATTTTTTCTTTTTTTTAGTCTTTTTGAATACTTCTTAACATTTCCAGTACTTTTTATCGTAACAACAATTTGTTTAAATTATTTATTTCAATTGTTTTTTTAGATACAGGTTATTTCGTCAAGTCTATTCGTATTTTTTGATTGTCAGGCAAAAGGTGTGGTAATATTAGAACACATTGTGGTGGCATTGTAATCATAAAGAAGTTAAATGACGAGTTACGTCGAAAAACTTATTTCGAAAAAAGGTTGATTATCTCTGAAACCAAGCGGAATCCAGAAAATTTTATATAACATTAAACACTCTAAATGTGGTCAGGAATCCAGCATTAAAATCTTTCGGAATGCTCACGAGCACCGTGTATATGGTTTTAAAGGTTGTTTAATAGTGATTGACTTTCAATAAATCAGGAAAATTATGTATGTATGTATGTATGTATAAGCTTTATTGTACATTAGAACAGAAATACAGGAAACGCAGACAAAAACAATTTGATACAACAAAGGCGAACTTATCCCTTTCAGGGATCTCTTCCAGTTAACCTTTGAGGAAATGAGAAATGAACAAGCAACGGTGAAAGACAAATATAAAATGTACATTTACTAACTTACATTTTGAAGTAATTATTGTTTTGTTTTCGCACAAAGCCTCGTAATATGTGAAAAAAGTATGAAAAAAACACGTTAAAAACACGCGACCGATTCTAGCAATTTTAGCCCGTATTTATTTTTATTTTGTGTTCTACGGCTTTTCGTAGCAAATCATGATAGCACGGTTTATTACCTTTATTTTGATGTACAAGAATCAACTGATTTTTAACTGCTTTTACTGCCACCTCCGGACTGTCTATACTTTGAACTTTTTCCAACACCGAATTCTAAATTCGTATAGCAAATAATATTATTTCTCCAGGCGTACTCCTGTTCATCGACGAAGCCGACGCCTTCCTAAGAAAACGTTCCTCAGAGCGAATAAGCGAGGACCTTCGCGCCGCTCTGAACGCGTTCCTTTACCGCACGTCCGACCAAAGCAACCGCATCATGCTCGTGCTAGCTTCCAACACTCCGCAGCAGTTCGACTCTGCCATCAACGACCGGCTCGATAAGATGATCGAGTTCGGCTTGCCGGGCTTGGAGGAACGGGAGCGGTTGATCCGCCTGTACTTTGACAAATTCGTGCTCCAGCCGGCTTCTGAGGGAAAGAGGTAGGTTCATGTTTTTTTTTTCACTAGCTTATTTATTAGAGAAACTAGACTAGCTATGGCAAAGATTGCGTCGCGACGCAGCGTTCCTATACCGTACGTCCGACCAAAGCAACCGCATCATGCTCGTTCTCGCTTCCAACACTCCGCAGCAGTTCGACTCGGCCATCAACGACCGGCTCGATAAGATGATCGAGTTCGGCTTGCCGGGCTTGGAGGAACGGGAGCGGTTGATCCGCCTGTACTTTGACAAATTCGTGCTCCAGCCGGCTTCTGAGGGAAAGAGGTGGGGTCATATTTTTCGTTTTTTCCACTATCTTATTTATTAGAGACAATAGACGATGCCATAGCTGAAGAAAAATGTCCCATAAAGTTTGTATGGAAGTTTCCTTTTTTGTTACTAGATTTCTATACTTTTTTGGTAACTAAAAAGGAATGTTTAATGGAATAGTACTGAAAGCGAACAAATTAGTTAAAGATGTAGTGCGTAATCTATTTCCATCGTTTTTAACGGATATGTCGGAATTTATCTTTCTGTCTCAATTAGTTTTAGTGCAATGGATAGTGAAGCTCATAGTCCTACAAACACGATTTGGGATATTCCCGTAAAAATACGAATGCAAAAGGTTATGCACTACCCCTCTACATAAAATTCTAACTTATCAAGCAGCTATGTATTATTTATCCCTTACGGTCTTATCAATATGACTATAAGATCAAAAGGGACAAACGATACTATAGCGGCTTGTTAAGTTAGTAGACGTTTACGAATAAGGGGAGTAGTGCCTTATCTATTTCCATTGGTTTTTAACGGATATGTCCGAATTTATCTTTATGGGCGTTTTCACTTCTAGGGACACCCAATTAGCTTAACCCTCACAAAAAAGTTAACTTCGATGTCAGTTTTGTAACGACAATTATTAAGCATGAAATATTTATGTAAATCCACTTTATTCATGTTTTTATATTGCATAAACGCGTATTCTTTCTGGATTAAATGATAAAAAAATATTTTTTTATATTTAATGTTTAATTGTCGTTACAGAGCTGACGTCGAAGTTAACTTTTTTGTGAGAATTAACCCTTAAATGCATAGTGATTTATATGTGCATCATGTATTCAGGACTCTACTGACAGCATGTCAGAATTCACATTTGAATAAATTTTAGTCAAGGTCATCCATTTAAGGGTTAAGCTAATTGAGTGTCCCTAGAAGTGAAAATGCCCTTATACCTCAATTAACTTAAGTGGAATGGATATTGAAGCTCATAGTCATACAAACACGATTGGGTGAATATCTGAGCGTTTCAACCGCCTAATTTTGGTGGGATGATTTTTACCGAAGTTTCCAAACGTCTCAATGTTATACTTCGTCACTTGTATAAGGTACCGTGCCTCCTTCAAATGACAAAGTAGCACATTCTAACTAATACAACCTTCGGCAAAAATGATGCCACCAAAATTAGGCGGGTGAAACGCTCAGATATTCACCCGATTACGGTATTCCCGTAACATGACTGTGAAAAAATCGTTGTTGTAATCGCAGACGGCTGAGCGTCGATCAGTTCGACTACGGCGAACTATGCGAGTTGCTAGCGGCACGCACGGCGGGCATGTCGGGCCGCGCGCTGTCCAAGCTGGGCGTGGCGTGGCAGGCCGCCGCGTACGCCTCCGACGACGGCCGCCTCACCAGGGAGATGTGCATCGAGATATGCGACGACGCCGTCAAGGACCACCGGCAGAAGGTACGATCAGCGGCCCTACCGCGAAAAACTAAATTCGTAAACGAGGATTTGTCTCTCTCACTCTAATGACGCCTTCGTTTGAGTGATAGAGAAAAATCCTCGAAATTTACGAATTTCGATTTTCGCGGTAGTAGGCCAGGCAGGGGCCAATACCACAAAACTTTACAAGCATAACTACAATTCTACAAAATTGACAAGTGTATGTATGGTACAATTTCGTATAATAGGGATGATGACTGTAGTTAAAATAAATTATTGAACATTATGCACGACATAATAAACGAAGAAATTATTACTAAGACGTAGATTGCAGTAATTTTTGTACAGAACTTTTATTTAATAAATTGAAAAGAACTTATGAGTGACGTCACTTTTGAGTATTTCATATAAAATTCCATAGTGGTGGTCGTTTTGACAGTTCGAAAAAAGATGCTGATTTGACTTGCCAGTCATCATCCCCATTTTGTGGGATATGCCACAGTATCGTCGATTGTAATATGAATTAATGTAACCACCAAAATGACGAAATTGAGTTAAGTATACAGTTCGACTGCAAATTTCCTGCTCTATCGAACGGTGTATATAAAATATTGATATCTAGAAAAAAATGTCGAATACGTTAACAAAAACTTTGCCATTTCATTAGGTTTCTACGTTTTTTATTAACGTATGTAAAGGTTTCCAAAATTCATAGACAATATTTTAACGTAAGTACGAATTTGTAAGTACAAAACATGTCTTTCCTAATGTACTCACCATATTTTTATAAACGTCACTGCTGTAAGCGCCGTCTGCATTGTATGGCTCATAAGCAATTCTGTTTCAATTTGTGAGTTACACTAAATTCCGAAATCCACTTTTGATGATTTTCATTGATTTGTTAACGTATCTACAATTTTTTTTGAAAATATTTAACGTAAGCACCAGCCATTTCCTGAACTATAAGTGTGGTCGCAGTTAGTAAGTGTCTATCAAATAGACCTCTCAAAAATAAAACAAATAAGATAAACATCATTTCAATAGGATAATTAACTAAAAAGATACAACATACTTTATAAAAGTCCATTTCGTTTTTTGGCCCTCCTGAAAAGTCGTCATTTGGTGGTTACATTAATTCATATTACAACTGACGGTATGTTTATCAAAGATCTTTATGGCTTGAAAGAGACCGCTCTTTACGATTGATCTGACTGGATAAATCATCAAAAAAATTGTTTTTCATCAAAAATCCATATTACAAATCCCTAAAATTTGATAATGCCTTTATCATATTCGTAAATCATGGCCAAATTCCGTTTTGTCCGTGTTCCGTCAAGATCTGACTTAAAAAAATATTTCGGTCGAGAAAATTGTTTGGACTGTGCTAGTGCCGATGCGTTTATTTCATACATTTTATCGTCACTGTCTGGGTGGGTGGGACACTCTTGTTGTATATGACGTGTTTTCGGTCGCTTTGTGCAGTATGGAGAATATTCCCAAATGGTTAAATTCCGCATAGTAAGATTGGAGAAATATGCCGGTAATGGCACGTCTCTAATTCTATAGCTCTAGTGGAAGAGCGTGTAAGTCGCCGGCCATTTTGGGAAACGGTATTTATATATACACTTTTTCACAAGCCTCAAGGATCGAGGACAAGTGCCCTTTTCCAGTAGAGCCACAGAATTTTTGTAATCATTAACACGTTCGCCTCCGGTACTGTTTCACTAAGTGCTTATACTATGCCGATCGAAATTGTCTCATAAGTAGAAATCCTATGCCAGTGACACGCATGTGTGACCGAAAAGATTGCACTCCTATGCCGGCGACACACATTTGTGTCAAAAATGTTCGTATTTCGATGCGACTGGCATAGGAGTGAGAACTTGATTAATGCCAGTGGCATAAGAATGAGATTTCTTTGAACACGTAGATATGTGTGTCACTGGCATAGGAATACAGTTTTTTCGGTCACATAATGTGTGTCACCGGCGTCGAACGTGTTAAATTTGTTGGTGTTGTGGTTTTGTAGCTGGACATAAGGCTGCGTTTTACCGGTTTTCATCGGGATTTCAATCAAGCTTTTCAAGCTTACTCGTTGTAGATGATGTCTGCCATATCGTAAATTTAGGCACTGATTTTCCGAGTTATGACGACCTCAAATGCCATGCCGTCATAACTAATTTTTTGCATTAATTTTCCAGATGGAATGGCTATCAAATGAAGAAAAATCCCGCAGCATGATGCCTTATCTGCTGGATCTGCCACCATTGGATAACGAGGCGCAGAGCGCCGACAGAGCCACAATCACCGAGATCCAAGACACTGTAGAGACTCCTGTTGCAAAATCAAAATCGGCTTCCAAAAAAAAGACACCAATTAAAGAAAACGAGACCGATAAGTGACACATCCTAGTTCAGGATATCGAACTAGAAAGGGCAATAGAACTTCCAAAAGTAAACATCAGCAAGACACAAGTGAACTGTGATAATAAGCACAAACAAACGTTTGACTTTCAAATTTCCAATAACAAAAAATTCATAGCACTGTCAGATCGTGACATGGAAAAGCTGAGCTGGCTATCGCGAAGGGTGCAAAAGCCAGTTTAGTGGAATTAGGATTAACTGTGCCGTCGATCATCAATGTCGCTCGAGACCCATGAGGTAAAACAATTCGAAATTTATTACGTTTTCGATATCTCATTTCCCTTAGTTTTTACGGTCCGAGGCGAATTTGATGTTCGTCGTTACTATAGGGCTTTAAATTACATTATGTATAAGTCTGCTGGGTCGGTTAGTTAGGGGGGGGGGGGTTGTGTAATTGCCATTACTGCCATTAGTCAGTATGAAATCTGTGTTTTGTAAATTGTATGAATTGAGACATACACTCTTATGGACGAATATTTTTTTATTAAAAATCATCTTGTCATTAAAGCTATACATTCAACATTATAATAATTGCAAAATATGTTTAGCGCCTCCTTGTAGTGAGTGTTATAACCTTATAACATGTTCCTATAACACACGTAGCGTTTAATAATATATAATCATTAATCACAATTATTTGAGTGGTTTGACTCGAAACGATTGCTTTTGTAACAACTTCGGTACAGATGCATTTACCATGCTTTGAAGAATCAAAGCATGGTTACAATTGTTAGGTATGCCCACTGAAGGATTAAATTGATCTTATTAAATAAAAAAATGCAGTTTTAGCATTTCGATTTTTATGGTATCAGTGGCATGTCATCAAATCGTAAAGGTACAGCACATTGTGTGGGAAGCTCGAGCCTAATTAGTATCTAGTTATACTTAATATATTTTAAAACATTTACAAGTTTATTGAATATGTTCACACTGACATACAGTACAAATTGTATATTAACACTAGCATGATACAAAAGATAAAGCAGCAAAAAATCTCTGAGCACACTGTTCAGCGCATCTTAGTCTAAATGTAGGGCTTTGTTTACTGTTGTCAAATTTGTTAGTATCTATTACCAATAGCATATTATTATTAGAAAGTTGTTAAACCTAAACAATTGTTTTATTTAAAACTGTCCTGCTCACATACATATATAATTAAAGACACGATGATATTCGGTCATGTTTTGTTTGGCTTGCATTTTTTACATATTTGCTAACTTCAATGGGTTATTTAATTTTTAATAAAAAGTAGTTATTTTATTAAAGTAGGTATATAATAGAACTAAAGTACTATTAAAATGTTTGGGCGTATGCGAGTAATCGCGAAATATACTGATTATACCTAATATTTTTTGTCCAGAGCATTTTGATCATCATCCTTCACAGGTCTAAATTCTCTAGACCGTACCATACCATGACCGGAGCATGAACGTATCAGACAAATATTCTTTGTATTGAAAAGTATGAGACTATGCCCATTAGGACGTTCCGGCGTCGACCAACACCGTCTCATACTTTCCAACACAAAGAATATTTTTTTGTCTGATACGTTCATGCTACGGACATGGTATGGTACGGTCTAATGGGTTTAGACCTTAACACGGCGCCACAATGTATTTATTTATCTTTATACACGCCCCTTCGAAACTTTTTGGTTCTATAACTTACCAAAAAGTTACACAATGTGCCTGTTTTCAACTTAAAGCCGCGTTTCCACTTAGGGTGCGGCTCCACTGAGGCGGAAAGGAGCGATGTGCAAAATTGACCAATTACATTCTTCAAATTCAAAATTCGAAACACTGTCAGCGGTCTCATTGGTCAATTTTGCACATCTCCGCTCCTCTCCGCCTCAGTGGAGCCGCGCCCTTAGTGTTCCGAGCGAGCATTCGTTCGTTCTTGGGCAGATGAAAACAATAATTCACATAGCAAAATGTTCGTTCGTCAGCCCACGAACAAGCGAATGTTTGCTCAAAGCAGAACACTAAGTGGAAACGCGGCTTTAGGTTAATCACGAACACTTTTTGCTCCGAGCACTAAATGGGGGTGCTCTTTTTTGTCAAAATGCGATTATTAAAATTAATTTTGCAGGTAAACCAGGCCTGCTACCGCGTAAATCGCAATTCGTAAATTTCGAGGATGTTTCTCTGTCACTCTAGAAGGCTACGGCAGCGATAGAGCCGCAGATTATCCGTGCATCGTATACAGTCTTCACTGCAAGTAGACGCAGTTATCGACAAATATAGGAGCAGCGTGTTATTGATGATTAAAATGTATAAAAGTTGATCAATAGACCGCTGACATGAAACTATTTTGGAATGTTGTAATTAAATAGCCATCAACACACTTCAGTACACTATAATATTCAACCTGTCAATCAATTCATCATAACATCTTATGATTTTCTTCAATAAATGCTGTTTCAGAACAATATCAACAATATATCCCACTATAGTAATTGACGACCCCTAATAATATGTATATATCTGGATCATCCACGTTCATTATAACAAGAATCATTTATTTTCTGTGGCCTATAGTTAACAGCTTGTGTGCTTTTACGGGCTAACCAAAGGTTAATATGAAAGAGCAGACGTCGTTTATGCAGATTACAAGATCAATCAATAATGATTACGCTTTCCTGTCCTTATCCTTCGCAAGGTCGAAAAAAAAGCGCTTTTTTTGCATTCTGTGTGATGAGTTTAAATATGTAAATCAAAACAGACAAAGCCGTTTGGTGCAATCGCAAGTAGGTATGTACTTGACTACATACCTAAAATTAGGCAAAACATAGATGCGTCCAAAGTTAAAAAAAAATACACGACCTTATAGTGATAGTAATAGGGCTGCATATACTCGTACATATAATTGACATTTTTTCAAATTCAAAATTATTAAATTCAAATCTCATAACATAAAGATTCATTCATATTTTGCACGTATCTTATACGTTGACTGTAATTAGGTACCATAAAAGAAAATATATACCTAATCTCATGTCATATAAGTAATGTATTATTTGTTAAACAGAAAGTAGATTTGAATAATACGATTAGAAAAAATACTACCATGAAGTAGGTAGGTATCTATAGTGTTTTTCAGTAAGATTAATGATCCTTAATTTCTTTTATTCCTTCCATAATAAAATTGCAGTGATCCTTTATTTCCATTATTGCAGTTACTGAATAGGAATGATGACTATTTACGATATGAAATTATTTCTCAATATGCACGACATAATACACGAAGAAATTATTACAAAAATGTATATTGCATAATTTTTTGTACAGAACTTCTATTTAATCAATTAGAAAGAAATTAAAAGAGTAGCTCATTCATAGTGGCGATATATTTACAATTTTACAGTTCGAAATAAGATCTTGTTTTGACTTGGCAGTTATCATGCCTATTCACTGTGAACTTTAGTATATTGCATTAAAGCTACAAACATAAATGCACACATTTCGTTTGCTAGATACACATTTGGAAGTTTCATTAAAAATACGATGTTAGGGCAAGATATTTAACTCTTGAACAGCTATTGCATTAATATTGTGAGCGTATAACATCCCACTGCTGGCCAAAGGCCAACCTCCATTTTCTCCACTCTACTCTATGCTGAGCTGAGCCGAGTCTAGTTAGTCTTGAATCATAAATTAAAGTAAATTACGCAAACAGCTTCATACGTAGATAGCGAACATAAGCAGTAGGTAATTAAACTGTAAATCTAATTAAATCGTAGGTACACGGTTTGATTACCAACCAACTATTATCTACGCATCCATAAACTGCCAACATTGGCATGGAAGCTTGTCCCCTGCCGTGTAATACAGGATTAAGTATGGGTCGTTCTCCTTTTTCTCGACAACAATGACTTGCCTGTTCATATCAACGTGCCAGGTTTTAAAATTTATAAATATACAGGATGGCTATAAAATAAGTGCATTCACATTGCCTGTGAGTGTGAGGTTTAGGGACTCAGAATAGGAGTCAGTTTACCTTTTAGGCGGTTTTTGAGAGTTTCAGAAGGGTTGATATTTTTTTTATATATTACTTCCTATTAGTCCTACTACGTGCTCAAATGCGGGTGGCGACACTCGCCAGAGTGTGATGGTAAGGCCCCAAAGCATACTATGATACCACATAATACAAGACTCCTAAGATAAAGTTTAATGGAAACCACGAAGACCTGATCACGCCTTAGTGAAGACGCAGCCCATTCAATTCATGGGCAAAGACATTGGATATTGCCCTTTAATTCTTTCATTTTTCTTTAATACGACTCGAATCTTGTTAAGTATAGCCATACGATTAAATAAACAAACTAAGTGCTAGGTACTATAATTACTACTTCTGAAACTTGCATAAAAAATATCTTAAAGGGGCATATTTTGCTTCCTAAAACCTCAGTGACAGCAGGAGTGCACTTATTCTTTGGCCGCCCTGTATATTTTTTAGAATATTTGCCTCCAAAATATTATTTACGTGCTTAATTAATATAGAATACATTGTCAATCGTCATGAGAAGTATATGTTTACCGTAAACCTTTATATCTGCTGAAAATAGTGATATTTTCCAAAAAAACCATGGCACGAAAAATACCGGAAACTTTTCAATTGACGTTTTGCGCATATAATGTCGGAGTATTGTCGATCGAGGGAAAAGAACGACGTCCCATGTAACAAAGGCGGAAAGCACGTTAACAGAGGAAGCATTATCTTACAGCTTATGACAGTTTTGTGAAGATGATCCACGCAAAAATGATTATACATGTTAAAAGTTAAATAAAACACTCATTAGAAGCGCATTTACAATGAATATGTAAATCTTTACATAAATATATCAATATCACCTCATTCGTAACAATACGCTAGTAGGTATAGTAACGATTCTACAGGGTGAAACATGAGTCGTGGTCAGAAATATAAAATCTAAAGATACATGCTTTTTGACCCACTTTCTGTATTTTTTAAAGACAGAATTTTTTGCTTTACACAGCGGCGACGAGGCTACAATGCACGATTTTTTTTAATTCTGCCAAGTTTAGAGTAATTACCTCTTCAAATGGAAGTCATTCATATCGTCAATTTTGTCATATCATGCAAATATAAAAGAAAATTGTGACATGCTTTAAACCGCTTAAATAGCCATTATCATTTCTTAAAATCACTTTGAAAATTCGATAAATCCACAAAAAAAATGTCTATTTTAAGTAACTAATGAGGCATTCAATTGTTAGTTATTTATAGAGTTAAACAAACGTATTTCTGTTCAAGACTCATGTTTCACCCTGTACATATAGCTTAAAAGTAGTTTTATAGTTTGTTCGAACTTTCTAATATAGGTTACAAGTCTCTCGCTGAAATCCCCATTAATTACTTATCAACCCTAGAAAATAAGTATTAAAATAATTTGGTGTCATCAGATTAATACAAACAATTGTAATGCATCGAAAATGCTACACTCGCATTGCAGATTTAATATCATATTTCTTTATAATTTGATGATAAAGTCACTTTTCAAAAATATGTCACTTATTTGGATTTACTCTACAATTAAATTAAATTCCAAAATCACTTAGACTAACAGTTTGAACACCATTACAAAATCGCCAGATTACATTTTTGAATTTAAACATGTGTTGTATGACTCTAGTGGTATTCAAAATGTTGAATAATTATGTAACTATCTTTCAATATTACTTACAAGCTGATACAATTAATTATTCTTCATAAGAGACAATAATATTTAATTGCTCCTAGATCCAGAACAACAGGAAGTTTGAGCAGGAGCCTCATCATCAACAACTAACACCCTGGATGTTCTGTTTACTTCCTGCTGGGCGTTTTGTTCATATTTTTCAACCATTTCACGAGTCAGCTCTAAGAAGAGATCCTCTACACATTGATTTAATTTAGCAGATGTGTAGAAATGTTTAGCGCCAACCATTGCAGCATAACTAAAATATAATAAAAATATTATAATGTGCTTATATTAATTGTTTAACTTATGATAAATGGACGCTGTTGTGCAATAACACGTCAATCCACATCCATTTCGCAATAATATGTCAACTTTAATTAGTAATTTATGGAAATCACTTTTAATTGATGACTTAATGTGGGTTGACATATTATTGCAAAACAGCATCCAAATTGTGTGACACACAAATGGTTGGTACTTAAGTTACATACCTTTCTGCTTCTTCAAGTGGAACTGTTCTCTCATGTTCTAAGTCAATTTTATTGCCAGCTATCAATAAAATAATGTCTGGTCCAAGCATTTTCTTCAACTCTTTTACCCAATTTTTAACCTGCAATGCATATGCAAAAACTCCTTTAGAATCTTGTAAACCTTTTACTAACACTTACATAAATCAAGATATGTATGACAACTCTCTAGAAATAACAGGCTCAGTCTTAGTTTAGTATATATTATTATATTTTCAGATACAGAAAGGTCAACAAAACATTAACACTCTATACTTATATATAGTAGTAGTGGACAGGCAGTAGGTGGCAAAATTCATATATCATAACACTGTTGCTTAATTGTAATTTTTATCTTTTTGTTAAGAATCACATATACCTACTGTAGCTTTTAGAGACTAAATATCATCAAATAATAAGGTTAAAAAATGTTAGAGCAACAGGGTAATCTCTTTATTATTATAAACATTGCCTAACTGATGAGTATTTTGTGTTTTTCTGTCTCATCAATATGCCTAAATAACTGAAAGGGACACGAGAAAACTTAACAGTTTGCTAAGTTAGGAGACATTTATGAATAAGGGTGTAAGTCTTCGGAGTATTCAATTAGAAACATCACACGGGTTGGTTGATGGCATACAAATTACACAAGGTCTATGGGTTCTAGTAAAAACAAAACTTCACTCCTTTGTGTTATGAAGTTCCCATAATATAGTTTCTATTACTAACTTTTCTAACACATAATTTTATGTCTGGACTCTGCAATATTTACCATACCTAGTTTAGGAGCTGGAAATCTTGTCATCTCTTATCACAATGTTTGTACTACTAATAACTGTATACCTATCATTCTGTCCATTATATTTTTTATGTACAATAAACATTATTATTATTAATATATTATTATATATATACTATACCTTTACAAAAGAGTCTTCATCAGTGATATCATAAACAAGGATTGCACCATTAGAGTTGCGGTAATATATTGGTCCAAGTGCATGGAACTTCTCTTGTCCAGCTGTGTCCCAAATTGAGAGGTTGATGCGCTTCCCATTTATGTTTACTTTCTTTTTAAGAAAGGTAGCCTACAAATATATCGAGATTAATGGGTGTAAATAGAAACTGAATAGCATATTTCCATTTGTTGTCTGGAAGCAAAGGGTAAAAGCATCAGAATAATAAAATGGTAGTTATAGTTAGCTTGTACCTGAAGCGTAGTAAGATGTTTGTCGTTGAATTTGTCTTCGATGTAACGCAACAGCAGTGACGTTTTGCCGACGCATCCTTCGCCCAACAATACGACTTTAAAGTTATAATACTGTGGCCCTCCCGCCGAAGTACTCATTGTAAAGTTTTTTTCACTGGACACAGCCTAGCCTTTGTCGTAAATTGACAAATCAATCAATCTTGCAATCGTCGCGTAGAGATTAGCTATTTTCAAACATCAAACAGCTGATGACATTGACATTTTTATCTTGAAACTTGACAATAAACACGCAGTTGTACATGAAATCCGATTGGTTAGTTTACTAAATGAATTGTAAAGTAAAACCAATAATTACCTAATGAACTACTTTAGTAATTAATTACGGGAAGAGAAATCTAATAAATATAGACCTGGGCGCACATGAACAAAAACTGAAATCCGAATCGAAAAACACTACTTGGAAATCTGACAGCTCAGCGCATACGAGCGGTTTTTTAAAGCGTTAATAGACGTTCGAACATGGTCCACTCCGCACCGCGAACTTGGTCCGCTCCGTACCAAATTCGATGGTGTGTTCAGCGGTCCGCCGACATTATTATTATTATTGACGGTGCGGTCGGTTCGATGGTTTTCCCACAGGATTTGGTGCGGTCCGCACCAAGTTCGCTCGTGTGGACGGCGCCACCGCACCGTACAGCGCTTACTTGTAGGTAATTAATTAAAAGTAAACAAACAATTCGTAAATTTTCGGGTATTTATGAAATTTATAGACATAACAGTGTCTCATAAATAATAATGTGCCAAAATGTAATTATTATTATTTTTTTTTTTATTTTTTTTTTCAAATATTAGTATGGATTTGCCATATCTCGGGACCATGGGGTCCCGGGCCTTTGGGAGGCATGCGTGGGGCCGAAGCCAACAGCGCAGAGGCCCTTTAAGACAATTAATATAAAGCAAAGGATACACGTGGCGGATACCATCCCCGACCGCACAATATGATACGTCCGGAGATGGTCCCCGCCAGGTGCAAAGACTATTGCAGTGCAGCACTGTGACTGCGATGGAAACTAGGTCATGGGCTATGGTTGGTATATTGGATGGACTGGATACTGGGTTATGGGAGGAGACTAGCGGACACCTGCCGTGACAAGCAGTCTCAAAATTGTAAAAAGGCAGGTGGTGACTCGCCAACTCATGTATGGATAATAATGTTATTTTCTGTTTATGTATGTAATAATAATGTTGTAAACAATGTGACATGTAAAATTATTGTATTTTATCAATAAAATTTGATTGATTGATTGATTGTAGCGACGATGGTTGCCACAACTAACGCGATTTTAGCTTTTTTGGATAAAATCGGAGGCATATCGACGTGATCACTGTCTGGTAGCACGAAACGCACTGGACCGTTTTTGAACGGTGCGATGGTGTGGCGAGTCGAGCGCACGTACGGACCGGACCAAGTTCGCGGTGCGGAGTGGACCATATTCGAACGTCTATTAACGCTTTCACGTTAGGTTTTTTCTTCCAGTCATAGACATAGTGATAGGTGATAGTTTCAATCATGAATGTAGGATTAATATGGATTTGACAACGTTATAATAATAGCAAGAACGAAAGGGATGGTCTTATGAAACTTTTTACTAGTGGAAGTGAAAAGGAACGATAATCGTCCGTCCTTATCACTGTGCCACTATTTTTTGTGTGTGTGTGCATTAGATGCTAAATGTAAGTGCCAGACAAATGCGTTGAATACGTCACTAAGTGCCACACACACAAGTATCTTCTTAGTAGTAAGTGACTATGTCTATCCCTCTTAGTGGCACACTATGTGCGGCCCCTCGGTTTCAATAGAGTTTAACAACAAGAAAAAAATAAGAAACTACGTTAATTGGTATAGCCATAAATCTTCGGCGTCATCCATGGTTATAAAAGTCGATAAAATCAATATCATAAAAATGATGTACTCGACAATTACGAATGGAACGTTCCGTTCGAGTGCGTCATACAAAATGCAGAAGGCCTACCGCGAACCACGATCGATGTGTGGCCTTCCTGTCACACTTACGTTCGAATTTATTAGTGCAAGAGAGAGGCAATATTTTGTTCGTGTTTCGCGGTAGGCCCTCAGAGATGCTTTCCGCATGACGCCATTAGGCCGGCCTTATACATCCGGAATCAGATTATGAATTAATTACTCTTAGGCCGGCCTTATACATCCGGAATCAGAGTATGAATTCATAATTATGAATACTTACTCCAGTACGGTCAAACGTCAAACCGTACATCATTTTACCCTAAACTCGCAAATCAAGTAGTATCGCTGCATTTTTGGTATGTTATTTAGACACTATAGGACAGTATAAAACCACATTTTTGCAAACAAAAAAAAGTTGTGCTAGCTGCGTATTACGTGAAAATCTGCGAAATTAACGGTCATTTTTTAGTTACTCACTTTTATTAAAAATCTCTTACGTTTTTTGACATTATATGTTAAGAAGCGTTTAAAGATTAATAAATTTCCAACAAGTTGAGCTACTAAACATTACCGTAGGTCTTATAGTTTCAGAGATTCGAGACTTCCAAAAGTACTCTTTTTTTGTAAACTAGCTTATTTTGAGTTTTGCTAACGTTTTCAGCTTAATATCGCCTCACCTAATTATGCTACGAAAAACATGCAATAAAGGCCTTATAGAGCACCTAATATTCTTTAATTTAAGGGTAAAATCAGATCAGTAAACTTTGTAATTGAAAATAAAAACGCGAAATTCAAAAGCCGGAGGCCCGTTATCTAAGTTTTTCATACAAATCGTAAGTCGTGTTGCAAGCTGCAATTTTATATAGACATTTATGTTTATATAGATAGTAAAGAAAGCGAGAAGCTTAATTTACCTCACGAGGAAGGCCTGACGCCGGAGATGGTGCTGAAGATTTAAAGACATACATTAGGCCAGGGTCCCGTTTTATAAAGTTACAAGTTACAATTTTACAGGCGTTTACTGGCAACACTTGCCCCGTTTTTTACAATTTGCGTTTTATAAAAGTACTATGTTACAATTTTACAAGTTACAGGTACAAGTGCCTGTAGCTCAGCCATAGACAAAAATACAGGAGTTTAATAGTTTTAAACTCGTAATCGAACAAGTGTTTTATAAAAATATTGTAAATAACAAGTGTAGGTGTGGTAGACTTGTAACAAAAACTGACGTACGTCTTGAGACCTGTAACCGCAACTACAAGTGCAATTTTCCCAGTTATTTCGTGTGCTACAGACGTTTGCTCGTAATACTGTTGAAATTATTCGCTTTCTGAGAGATTCTTCATAGTTTTGGCCAACTACCACGAACTCCGAAAACCGCAAACGACGATTTGTCTTTGTCACTTCTAACAAGGCAATATTAGAGTGAAAGAGAAAAATAATCGAAATTTGCGGATTTCCGAGTTTGCGGTAGGGCCGCTGACTATGACTACACTTTTTTACTTATGTCTGGAGCATAAGGTCTAAAGTTATATGTGTATATATTATTATATTTATTCCCTTGACTGCGGCCCTACCGCGAAAAACGAAATTCATAAAATTCGAGGATTTGTCTCTCTCACTCTAATGACGCCTTCGTTTGAGTGACAGAGAAAAATCCTCGAAATTTACGAATTTCGATTTTCGCGGTAGGGCCGCTGTACCCCGATAGTGTTGACCGAGACTGTTTCAGCTCCTAATAAATTTGGACTTTCGGAGTCGGACACCGTACGACTTCAAAGAGCAAATGAACTCCACACAAATTTAGAACATCTCTCTCATCGTTTTGTTCTGCGGCACTACTGCAATTTTCGCAAATTTCGAGGATTTGTCTCTGTCACTTTAATGAAGCCTTCGTTGGAGTTACGGCGAAAAAACTTCGAAATTTACGAATTTTGAATTTCGCGGTAGAAGGGCTGATTTTCCATCAAAATAAACATACATAATCTGTGGATACGATTATTTATGTCAGTTTTTATTTTTAATTAGTGATGTCCGTCACGCCTGTAGATGTTACTTGTAATCGAGATTTACCATGGTTCATTACAATTGTAAATTTTTGTGTGTATTTATAAAACACCTGTAATAGTTCATAGTGCATTACAGGTTCCTGTAGCCTGTACACTTGTAACCTGTATCTTGTAACTTTATAAAACGGGACCCAGGGTCGCGTTTTATAAAGTTACAATTTACAATTTCGCTGTTTGCCTCTCTGACGCACTCACATACTGGCTAGAAAGAGAGGCAAACAGCGAAATTGTAAATTGTAACTTTATAAAACGCGACCCAGGCCTCTATTGGAGTATGGTTTTCAAACCTGGAGTCCCTACTTTGTTAAAGATATTGAGATGCTCGAGAAGGTATAGAGAAGTTTCACCAAACTGCCAAAAAAACTAAAGAACAAACCGTATGACGAGAGATTACAGAAACTGAAGCTTACAACTTTGAAGCAACGCAAAGAACGTGGTGACCTAATTGAGACCTTTAAAATTCTAACGGGACACTATAATCTGAAAGTTTTCCACAACATCTATACGCGCCACAGTAATAATCGTCTCAGGGGTCATCACCTAAAATTGCTCGCTCGCAGGTCATAAAGCAACCCCAACAGACACTTCTTGAGTAACAGACTGGTCAACACTTGGAACAAACTCCCGGAGGATGTAGTTTTAGCTCTCAGCATCAACCAATTCAAAAACAGATTGGACACATGTCCAAAAATATATCTTGAAAATGTGACCAAGAGCAAGGGGGTGTCACTCCGCGATTCCGTCGCGCGGCTACAAGTACATGCAGAGCGCCCCGTCTCCGTGGTCTATTCAATGGTTGGCGCGCGCTGTCTCGGAACGCACGTTTAAATTTACAACGCTGGCTCGTCACGTATCGCAAAATATATCGCTTGCAAATATTAGGATGATTTTATACATGTGCGTCTTAAATGAAAATGCCGAAAATATACTGCATAGCAGCATGTTGCAATAATAATAATGTTAATTATCATGACGCGTTTTTCGCACAGCCACATGAACATAATAATACACTTATTAGCTTATTACCTACATTCGTAGTAAATTAAATTCTTAGAAACTCAAGTCAATTACAGACAAAACGGTTTATTTTCGGACAAATTTGTCAGTAAAAAAGCGGCACATTTAAATAATGTAAAAAACTTCGTTCTCTCATACTTTTATTGAATTTCGCGCCTTTTGTCCTAACATATTATTTGGTTGTCTGACTTTATTCACATAATATCAAATAGGTAACTGGTACATATTATAAGAGAAAATGCCGTGTTACGTCTGCCTTACGATTGTGATTAAACCATTACTTATTTATGCTGCTTTTGTAATGAATGCGTAGGTACCTAACGTAATTCTTTATTTTTAAATGCATTAAGCAGATATATTAATATCTGCACACCTCACATACTGTCTACAGATATTTTTAGAATGTTCGTGTTATTATCAGGATTATTCAGATTGATATTCACCTAAAGTTAGCGAAGTCGTGTTGCTATCTCACTCACACCTCAAACAATGCCGCCCGGGCACGCGCGGCCGAAGCACAAAGAAGGTGCCGAACGAGTTGAGTCAAATATTTTTGAATCACGTGTATGAAATGCGTAGGTAAATTCTATAATCACGCATGAACTAAATTGTTGAATCAAGACGAATGCTATTAACGCCGTAGATATCATTGCAGTAATGTATTTATCAGACGCCTCATAGCGCCGTTCGTTATTTTATTAGTTTTCAATAATTGACAACCCTGTTTTCGACGGCGTGCGGCTTATAAGCGACCTTTCCGCCACGCAATACGGCCCATTTCAGCTGCTCGCGTCGCCTCGCGCGCCGTTTTGTTTGGTAATAATAATTGTGTAGGTACATAAAAAGCCGGCATTTGTGAACATCAAAGCAGTGAAGCTTCTGTACTTTATATATTCTGTGCCAAGAGGCATTGGATACAGGCTTAGAGTATTATATTCTTTGATACAGGCACCATCAGGGTCCCGTTTTATAAAGTTACAAGTTACAATTTTACAAGCGTTTACTGGCAACACTTGTCCCGTTATTTACAATTTGCGTTTTATAAAAGTACTATGTTCGAGGGGCCGCACATAGTGTGCCACTAAGAGGGATAGACATAGTCACTTACTACTAAGACGAAAGTGCCACACAGGCACTTAGTGACGTATTCAACGCATTTGTCTGGCACTTACATTTAGCATCATAGATATATGAAAGAGAGAGATTTGTAACGAAGCGAAATTGTAATGAGTCTCGGTGTCCCCGAGGTCGGGCCTTTGCCACGCTGTGATTGGCTAAAGCGCTACCATATGATGCGGCACTAGAGAGGAGGCTACGTCGATAAATTATTATCCATAGATATTTGCTAAGGCCGGAATATTAAGAAAACATTAAAATCGATCTATCGTTTAATAAGAAATAAATATAGATTAAAATATCGCATTGGGCGATGTATCTAATCTTTATAAACATTATGTTATCCGTCGCGCCCTTGTTAGCGCGAAAATACCGGCCGTCCTAGAGCCCAACGGTCTGGCCAGGGACGACAGCAAGAGGCCTGACGGAATGACGCTGGTGCCCTGAAGCATGGGCCAGCCGCTAGTTTGGGACGCCACCTGCGTTGACACTCTGGCGCCGTCCCATGTTTCGGTCACCGGCGTTGCTGCTGGCGCCGCGGCATCATTAGCCGAAAATCTCAAGCGCCGCAAATATGCTGCCTTAGGAACCAGCTACATATTTGCGGCGTTTGGTGTGGAGACCTTGGGGCTATGGGGGCCAAGTGCACATGGACTTTTTAAAGATCTAGCGGCTCGCCTAAGAGAGACCTCAGGCGACCAGAGGGCTGACCAGTACCTTGCACAGCGTTTAAGTATAGCTATACAACGGGGGAATGCGGCCAGCCTTCTGGGTACCTTGCCCACTGACGGCGATTTAGGCCAATTTTTTTTTTTTTTTTTTTTTATACCACGTCGGTGGCAAACAAGCATACGGCCCGCCTGATGGAAAGCAGTCACCGTAGCCTATGGGCGCCTGCAACCTCAGGGTGTCACATGCGCGTTGCCGACCCAATAAAAATAACGTTGGCACAACAAAGTGGCTCCACTCCACCTGATCGTAAGTGAAAAGTAGAACCCAAATCGCGGCGGCAACGAACAGGAGACAATCAGTAACCTGTTAGTTGCCACCGCCTTGCTGGCCCGCTAGATGCTGGTAAATACACCGGCTGACCCCGAAACACGGCAAACACGAAGGTAAGTCATTTCACGGGCGTTTACACCGAATGTACGGTGGTAGCCAACCAGGCGGGTACTAGTAAAAATACCCTACCACCGGCTGAGAAGCTGGATACTCAGTATTTCCCTTAGTCGACTCCTACGACACCCACGGGAAGAGAGGGGCGGTGATTTTTGTATTCTTACTCCGTCACCGCACGGAGTAAAGTAGTAGTTTTTTTATTTATAGGTAGTTAAGTTCTTATATTGTTTGTTTTCATTTTATGTCGTTTAATAATAAATTAGAATACTTTTTTCTTACTTTCGTGTCGGATCTGGTTTGTAAATAATAAACTACAGAATGTCAATTATGAACATATATTTGAATATGAACAAAGCAATTTATTAACGACATTATCTTAATTGTGGCTGGGAATCACATGAACAAATAATTATTTAGACGGTTGTAGGGTAACGGCCCCAGTGGCCAGCCAGGAACCAGTAGTCGGCCTTTTCAGTCGTTTTTTGGTCGGGAATTGAACGGTTATTCGAATAAACAAATCGCGGGCACTCAAATAAAAGCATTGATTCCCAATTTGTTGATACGTAGCGCGGCAAGTCCAGTGAGGGACCGGGGGAAGCAATAAACTCGTTCTTACAAGTGGTGTTCGTCGTCGAGAGCGGTACTGTCATGTCCGCCATATTTTTGACTGCACGTGGTGTTCACTTAAAAGGGAAGAAAACTATATATTGATGTTAAAAGTTATTAATTTCTGTAAATGTTTCGTTTATTTATTAGTTTATCTATTCGATTACTCCGTATTTGTGTGGAAATATTATGATTTAACTAATAAATTGAGGGGGCTTACCACTGGATACCTTGTTTTCAACAAAGTATCTAGTGCTCAGCCACCGGGGGCTGACCTTTGGGTTCTTCATTTATTTTTTTATTTGTAATTGTTATGTACCGTTACAACCGTTAAATTTAAATTTTCAAATTTAGTTAGGCATGCCCTATTCAATTTGATATAAAATCCAGTAGTCGGCCCCATTTGATTTTATTTTTTATCACGGCTGACCACTGGATTTCGCGGATCTAGTACTCAGCCACCGATATAATATTAAGCAATGTCTCGATAATTATTTACTTATAATCATATTATCTTTGTACCTAGTACATTTAGGTGTGTAATTTATGTAACTACGTATAGGTACGTTTAGGTACAAGAAAACGGAATACTTAAGATAAAAAAATCTAGCGCCCCTAGAGCCATGCACCTATTCAATTCAAGGATTCAAAAAGAAAAAAGAAAGAAGATAAAAAGAAGAAAAAACTGTTGTGTTAGGAAAAAGCAGAAATATCTTTCAATCCAACGACGCTACAAAGAAACTGTAACCAAACTAAAAACAAAACAAACCCAGAATGACGCTAGCAAAATCAATAAAAAGGGCACAAGAAAATAGAAAATATATTTTTCAATTGCTTCATCAGATTTGACAGAAAATGGTGCAGTTTTAACGGATATAACCCGATCAAAAACAAATAAAAGAATGTGTGATAAGAGCTCAAAAGTTACGATTCTTTCTAATGTAATGAACCTGTTTAAATCCCCAGCAAGGAGAATGTCGTAGTCATAATCACAGTCATTTTATTCATTAAACAATATACATTGCGTTTATTTCGATGCCAGCAGCCTCCTCAAGTACAAACATAGATACTGTGTCCTAAAAATAACTTTTTTCTCATTAAACCAGCTTTGAGGATTAGTAATAGAAAAAAAAACACTAAATGATCGAACCCCTCGCGCTGGGCCTTAATGCGCTTTAGGCGCTGGTTTAATGAGAAAAATAACTTTTTTCTCATTAAACCAGCTTTGAGGATTAGTAATAGAAAAAAAAACACTAAATGATCGAAACCCTCGCGCTGGGCCTCACGGCGTAGAGGGGCGTCCCCTGGGTGGTGGATGGGGGAGTGGTCGGTAGTACTGCATAGCTACACTAGCCGGCTAAGTCCGATGGACTCGCCAACCAAAGTAGGATGTGGTCCTCCAGCATTTTGGGGGTTGTGCGGCGGGTTAACAGCCCTCCCACGGAAAAAAAACTGTTGTTACGAAACCAATACGAGAAAAGAACCGGACTGATCTTTACAACAACCCCAGGCATGGCTTAACGGTACTCCGATTGGCATCGTGGAACGTGCGCTCTCTTTTTCGACCTGGCGCCTTATATCAAGTCAGCAATGAACTGAAGAGATACAAAATGGACATTGCTGCTCTACAGGAAGTGAGGTGGCTTGGTCAGGGAGACTGCAATGTAGATAGTAAGTCAGTATTATTTTACAGTGGTAGTGATTCCGGAATACACAGGAACGGCACCGGTTTTATGGCCTCAAAAAACATACTGGGCAGCGTGATTAGATTTGACCCTGTGTCGGATAGGCTTTCTGTACTGCGCATTAAAGGAAAATTCTCAAACATCTCGATTATTAACGCCTACGCGCCGACAGAAGTCTCAGAAGATAATCACAAAGACGAATTCTACGATCACCTGGAATCCGTATACGACCAGCTGCCGACATATGATACCAAGATCCTTGTTGGCGATTTCAATGCTCAAGTTGGCCGTGAAGATGCTTTCTTGCCCACAATAGGAAAGCACAGCAAACATGTGCGTTCAAATGACAATGGGGTAAGACTTATACGCTTTGCGTCATCTAAAGCCATGGCTATCAAAAGCACCATGTACCCACACAAGGATATCTTCAAAGGTACCTGGAAATCCCCTGATGGGAAAACTGTCAACCAAATAGATCACGCACTCGTAGACGACCGTCACAAGACCACCATACTGGACGTCAGGACATTTAGAGGCGCCGACTGTGACAGTGATCACTATCTACTAGGAGTAAAAATCAGAACAAAAATTAAAATGGATAGGTTAAAATATAATAAAAGTCAAGAGCCGATAAACACAGATAACCTTAAAGATGAACATTTGAGGCATAAATTTCAAATTGAGCTTAAAAACAGATTTAATGATTTAGTGTTGGATCAGGATGTGAATCAGGGTTGGGAATGGATAAGAGAGACTTTGAAGGATGCAGCAGTAAAAACTCTTGGTAGGAAAAAGAGGAATAAGAAGAAAAAATGGTGGAGCCAAGACTGTGACAATATAGTAAAAGAAAGATCTCGTCTGAAAACCTTAGCGGAACAGAGTGTACAGTGGGAAGATAAATACAAGGAAGTGAGAACGGAAGCTAAAAAAGTTATTAGGAGGGCTAAGCGTTCCTTTTTGGAGAACATGGTCCGAGACATGGAAACTCTCATGAGAGCAAATGAGTCCAGAAAATTTTATAAAGAAGTAAGATCATGCAAGAAAGGGTATCAACCTACAACACAAATGCTTGAGGACGAAGAGGGTAACCTAGTTACGGACACCGAGGATAGGAAGACACACTGGCGACGCTACTTTGAGGACCTCTTGAACTGTCCTTCATTAGCTGAAAACGTATCCACAACCGTGCAACACAACAATAGCGATGTAGAACCCTTAACTTTCAAGGAGGTACAAAAGGCTGTCATGAAGCTCAAAAATAACAAAGCCCCTGGGATTGATGGCCTACCTGCGGAATTGTGGAAATACGGTGGAGGTATTGTTCAATCCAAGCTGTATGAGTTGTTGCGTGCAATCTGGGACACTGGAAGGCAGCCGCAAGAGTGGAACATGGGAGTCATCTACCCTGTCCATAAGAAAGGGAACAAGAGAAAATGCTCAAATTACCGTGGAATAGCATTGCTACCTACTGCGTACAAGATCTTATCCTACATACTGCTTAGGCGACTAGAACCGTACGCGGAAAAAATCCTCAGTGACTATCAGTGTGGGTTCCGGCCAAATCGCAGTACCATTGATCAAATATTTCTTCTCAGGCAGCTAATGGAGAAACGGTGGGAGTACGCACAAAGCATCCACGTTTTATTCGTAGATTTCGCCAAGGCTTACGACAGTATGGATCGCGACGCCCTCTACCACATATTAAGAAACTTCGAGATACCATGTCAGCTTGTCAGACTAATCGAAACTGCCACAAGGAACAGTTGTATGAGAGTGCGGGTGGGAGGAGATCTAACGGAAGCCTTTGTCGTCGCTACGGGATTGAAGCAGGGTGACGCGCTGTCGCCGATGCTTTTTAATTTAGTTCTAGAACACGTCCTGAGAAGAGTCTTAGCTTTAAAAGTGGGACCCGAACTAAATGGAAAGCATACGGTGATAGGATATGCGGATGACCTGGCACTATTAGGCAAAACTAGCTCCGAGGTTGGTAAGTCAACTGAGATCCTCGAGGAAGAAGCGAAGAAAGTGGGCCTAAATATAAACCACGACAAGACCTAATATCTCCACATGAGGCGCTATAAACGCACACGCGCAACACCAGCGGATCTACATGTTGGCGATATCGTATTTAAGGGGGTAGATAGGTTCAAATATTTAGGCTACACTGTAACGGATACCAACACCAGGAGCGAAGAAATAGATGCCCGCGTGCATAACGCGTTACGATGCAGCGCTGCCTTGCATAAGGTATTAACGTCCAGGCTTCTCAGTAGACGCACTAAGATCCGCATTTATAAGACCGTGATACGCCCAATTTTAACATACGGATGTGAGGTCTGGACGTTGACACTTAAGGAGGAAAACCAGCTCTTAGTGGCGGAACGAAAAATCCTCAGGAAAATCCTTGGCCCAACCCAAAGATCCGATGGCAGTTGGAGGGTCCGCAAAAATGCCGAAATTGAAGAACTTGTCGCTGAACCGAATATCATCGGTACTACTAAAGCTCATCGGCTGCGATGGCTTGGCCACCTCGAACGAATGGGAGATAACCGTGCCGTCAAAAGAGCCTACGAGGGTAAACCAGAAGGTAGACGTCGGGTCGGCCGCCCCAGATATCGTTGGGCGGATGCTGTGAGGGCTGATTTAAACGGTCTTGGCATTGACCAGTGGCAAAATGTCGCTCAAGACCGTGATCAGTGGCGTTCTCTCGTATTGGAGGCCAAGACACACTTTGGGTCGCTGCGCCAGAGGAGTAAGTAAGTAAGTAAGTAAATGATCGAACAATAATGGACCTGTTACATACGACCGGCTATATAAATGAACTTAAGATCTATGTAGGTTTGCCTAATATTTTTATATTAAAGTTTTGAATATTTTTATATCTATTATAATTAATACTAATAGAAATAAGGAGATAATATATATACTGTGAGTTAGATAGCTTGAAAAATATTTTTTGTTACGTATGACCAACGGGTTTCATGCCATAAGTCTTCGATTTAAAAGAGTTAAGTATTATACTTAATATCTTTGATTTTCATATAGATATATTGCTGATTTTGAGCTCATTATGATAGTAATATACGAAGGCTGAGTACTGGGTACGAAAAGGCTGATTACTGGATTTTGGCGGCTGAGTACTGGGAAAAAGTGCCATTTTTTGTTTAAACTAAATTATCGATACTTTAATGATTCATGTTATGTTTTTTCTTATTTCGTTTTAAAACTGTAATAAAAAGTTGATGTAACAATGTGATCCGTTCATTTATCCGACTTATCCTGACTAAATACCGACCGATCGCATTTTAAAAAGGCGTTATAAGGCTGACTACTGGTGCTTTTACCCTACCCTTAATAAATATAATGTTATCAGCCGTTTCCGCGATGGTCACATATTTAAATAAAACAATTTCAACCTTTGACAACGGCTATTGTAAAAGGCTCAAAATAATATAATACGCGATATAATCTATATATATTGTTTTACCTTTATGAAGATAAGATATTGATACAAAGGTCAAAATATGAAAGAAAAATTGAATATAATCAAACACATCAACAATTTATCGACACTATTTGTCATCGGCACGGTCAGTCGTACCTCTAGTTCGCGGCCTGCTCGCAGCGGCCGTACCAAGAAATGACAGGACGGTTGTGAATATCGCTAGCAATTGAATACATTGCACGGTCACTTACCAAATTGCAACTTGCTTGCTATTCTAAGCCGTCAATGTAAAACGCACATACAATTTGCCACTGAATAGTTCAACCAATTGGTACGCCCAAGTAAAATCATTATGACATTTATGTCAGTGGTTTGTTGTTATATATTATTTGTAAAAATACATGGTTTTGTCAACTAATAACTAAAAAAATCAATACTTTCATGTGGTACGTGACTCAATAGTCCTTGAAATGTTTATTTACACTCCTATTTTTACAAGAAATAACGGCACAATTCGGCATTTTGCGGATATGTCCGAGCTCATCCTGCAGTTGCGGGTAAGTTGCGACTGGCTCATAGGGCGCGCATCTGTCACACTATAAAGGCCTATCGGCCATAACGCTGCGACATGTTCCATACCACTGTTAGCTATCTATACTGATCTGTGTTTAGCATCTAATGCACACACACACAAAAAATAGTGGCACAGTGATAAGGACGGACGATTATCGCTCCTTTTCACTTCCACTAGTAAAAAGTTTCATAAGACCATCCCTTTCGTTCTTGCTATTATTATAACGTTGTCAAATCCATATTAATCCTACATTCATGACTATGTTACAATTTTACAAGTTACAGGTACAAGTGCCTGTAGCTCAGCCATAGACAAAAATACAGGAGTTTAATAGTTTTAAACTCGTAATCGAACAAGTGTTTTATAAAAATATTGTAAATAACAAGTGTAGGTGTGGTAGACTTGTAAGAAAAACTGACGTACGTCTTGAGGCCTGTAACCGCAACTACAAGTGCAATTTTCCCAGTTATTTCGTGTGCTACAGACGTTTGCTCGTAACACTGTTGAAATTATTCGCTTTCTGAGAGATTTTCATAGTTTTGGCCAACTACCACGAACTCCGAAAACCGCAAACGACGATTTGTCTTTGTCACTTCGAACAAGGCGATATTAGAGTGAAAGAGAAAAATAATCGAAATTTGCGGATTTTCGAGTTTGCGGTAGAGCCGCTGACTATGACTACACTTTTTTACTTATGTCTGGAGCATAAGGTCTAAAGTTGTATATATTATTATATTTATTCCCTTGACTGTACCCCGATAGCGTTGACCGAGACTGTTTCAGCTCCTAATAAATTTGGACTTTCGGAGTCGGACACCGTACGACTTCAAAGAGCGAATGAACTCCACACAAATTTAGAACATCTCTCTCATCGTTTTGTTCTGCGGCCCCACTGCGATTTTCGCAAATTTCGAGGATTTGTCTCTCTCACTTTAATGAAGCCTTCGTTGGTGCTACGGCGAAAAATCTTCGAAATTTACGAATTTTGAATTTCGCGGTAGTAGGGCTGATTTTCCATCAAAATAAACATACATAGTCTGTGGATACGATTATTTATGTCAGTTTTTTATTTTAAAATAGTGATGTCCGTCACGCCTGTAGATGTTACTTGTAATCGAGATTTACCATGGTTCATTACAATTGTAAATTTTTGTGTGTATTTATAAAACACCTGTAATAGTTCATAGTGCATTACAGGTTCCTGTAACCTGGACACTTGTAACCTGTAACTTGTAACTTTATAAAACGGGACCCAGGGTCGCGTTTTATAAACTTACAATTTACAATTTCGCTGTTTGCCTCTCTTTCTAGCTAATATGTGCGTGCGTTAGAGAGGCAAACGGCGAAATTGTAAATTGTAACTTTATAAAACGCGACCCAGTTGTCTCAACTGTCTGCCTGAATTACAAGAAATAATAATAATAATAAAATAAGAAAATTTTCTCGTTCCTCCTTACCAATTACCTAGTAATGTGTAAGTCTTACCTAATATGTTACCTAGTAATATGCAAGCCGTGTTGTGACTTGTGACGGCAGTAAGAATACATTTGTCACCACCCTAACTCCTCCTGCGGGTGTCGTAAGAGTGGCTAAGGGATTGAAGTGTCACTGACCATTATCTGATAAAAGATTGATGATGGGTAATTGGGCAGCAGCGTCATCATAGTGGACACGTTACGTTACCGCGATCGCTAATCCGCTTGCCCAGCGTGGCGATTATGGGCATTTACCTCCTAATGCGTTTATACGCATAGTTAATAGGAGAATAAGAATAAGAATCATTTATTTGCTTTAAACAATACCAATTACACAGGTGTTAATGCGATAGGTGGTAAGTTTCATGTTTAACCATTAATGGTATGCAAACTATGTACAAACAGCAACACAGCTAGGTATACACTTCAGAAATTGGAAATATTGCATGAAAGAGAATCACACTTATAGTCACGTGTCAGTTACATAGGAATGTTGAGCCACTTGGCAAAGGATGCAATTTGGTCGTGTAATATTATGGGTTCGGTATTTTTCGTTAGTAGGCACGATCGCAACATTTCCGATGGTCCCCGATGATATGTCATCGAATCTTTGTTGCGTCAAAATTTCAGTATTTGAAAACTAGTTGACATAATAAAAATTCCTTCGTCTACGAAAATTAAGAATTAGCTATCGGCCATGATTAGACGCTAGATGTCGTTGTTCCTTGTGGAAACTGGATAACTACAGTTCTTCATAGATTTGTCTAAAACCGTTTAGTAATTTAATCACGGTTTCTTCAAATCGGATTTCATGATTTATCTGACGAGGCAAGGTATTTTTAGGCGAGCTATTTTTCCAAATCAAGATATTTTTACAAATAGCCATGTTATCGGGCAATTTTAAATTATATTTTTCATTGACAGAGACAAATGCTATTGCTGTCTTTATTATAATTCATCACATCTCTTAGTTGACGTTAGTTGAATACACAGATCAGTATAGATAGCTAACGGAGGCATGGAACATGTCGCAGCGTTATGGCCGATAGGCCTTTATAGTGTGACAGATGCGCGCACTATGAGCTAGTCGCAACTTACCCGCGACTGCAGAATGAGCTCGGACATATCCGCAAAATGCCGAATTGTGCCGTTATTTCTTGTAAAAATAGGAGTGTAAATAAACATTTCAAGGACTATTGAGTCACGTACCACATGAAAGTATTGATTTTTTTAGTTATTAGTTGACAAAACCACGTATTTTTACAAATAATATATAACAACAAACCGCTGACATAAATGTCATAATGATTTTACTTGGGCGTACCAATTGGTTGAACTATTCAGTGACAAATTGTATGTGCGTTTTACATTGACGGCTTAGAATAGCAAGCAAGTTGCAATTTGGTAAGCGACCGTGCAATGTATCCAATTGCTAGCGATATTCACAACCGTACTGTCATTTCTTGGTACGGCCGCTGCGAGCAGGCCGCGAACTAGAGGTACGACTGACCGTGCCGATGACAAATAGGGTCGATAAATTGTTGATGTATTTGATTATATTCAATTTTCCTTTCATATTTTGACCTTTGTATCAATATCTTATCTTCATAAAGGTAAAACAATATATATAGATTATATCGCGTATTATTATTTTGAGCCTTTTACAATAACCGTTGTCAAAGGTTGAAATTGTTTTATTTAAATATGTGACCATCGAGGAAACGGCTGATAACATTATGTTTATTAAGGGTACAACCGTCTAAATAATTATTTGTTCATTTGATTCCCAGCCACAATTAAGATAAAGTCGTTAATAAATCGCTTTGTTCATATTCAAATATATGTTTATAAAGATTAGATACATCGTTCAATGCGATATTTTAATCTGTATTTATTTATTATCGAAGATAGATCGATTTTAATGATTTTCTTAATATTCCGGCCTTATCAAATATCTATGGATAATAATTTATCGACGTAGCCTCCTCTCTAGTGCCGCGTCATATGGTAGCGCTTTAGCCAATCACATCGTGGCAAAGGC
The DNA here is from genome assembly GCA_025490895.1 of Thaumatotibia leucotreta. Lineage (NCBI taxonomy): Eukaryota > Metazoa > Arthropoda > Insecta > Lepidoptera > Tortricidae > Thaumatotibia > Thaumatotibia leucotreta. The sequence goes on from JALPQI010010745.1 coordinate 37,129, forward strand.
CCGACCTCGGAGACACCGAGACTCATTACAATTTCGCTTCGTTACAAATCTCTCTCTTTCATATATCTATGGTTGAATACTTTACGTAAGCCAAATATACAAAATTTGAATTTGCCGCCTTTTCTTACTGCCAAGTTGGTTGGACCAAAATGTGGTTACACGGGAGACATTCATAACAGACCGGTTGAAGAAGGGAGAATAATACACTCGTGATACACATACCCATTATGCATATCCTTGTAAGGCCCAATGTACATTACAATGTACACTCCAATTCAATGAAATTTAAACCTTTTATAAACTTAATAAAGTCGCATTTACTTTGTTTGGTCGTTTTCTCAAACAAACGAAGTTCACCACTATTCCTTACAAGGCAAGGTTCAAAATAAGATTTAAAGAAAATAGTATGGTGGGCCTTACGAGGATATTTTTTCGTTGACAGAGACAAATGCTATTGCTGTCTTTATTATAATTCATCACATCTCTTAGTTGACGTTAGTTGAATACTTATGTAACCTTTGTGGAAATATGGTAGATAAACGTTTGACAATCTACCAATAATCCTTTAATCTGTCAGTAGCCATACAAATGTTTAATAGAGACTTGATAGTTTCTGGCTGAAATTTTAACTTTAAAAAAATATCTGACAGTGACAGCCGTTGAAAGGAAAATTAACGAAAATTTCTACATAGCAGCTTAGCAGTCAAATTACCGGCTCTGAAGTTAGATTGACGTCTCCAGGACTAAAGCGGATGTTATATATTATAACGTAACTATAGTAACGTCAGCTTCCGGAAAATTCGTAATCAATCATTGGTTTTTTTGTTATTACGTAACCATGGTAATGTCACCTTCTGAAGATACCGCGAGCGATCATTGGTTAACCGTAGCAATGCTCGCCCCATTGGTCAGCAGAGTTCGGCCGAAGTCGTGATACTAGTCTCGTAAGATTTCGGAACCCGATTTGTATTATTCGACCAAGTTGCGAACAGTGCGAACGATCAACATTCCCGTGTAATTTGAAGTTGACATAATATAACTATATTTATCTCTTTCATTTTCTCTCTGCTCTGTCTTTAATGGTCCGTTAGGAGTGTTGCTGTT